>JANIJG010008272.1:86171-98155 GCA_024611175.1 Megaceryle torquata | reverse complement strand
TCCCTTCCCTTCCCTTCCCTTCCCTTCCCTTCCCTTCCCTTCCCTTCCCTTCCCTTTCCCTTTCCCTTTCCCTTTCCTTTCTTCTTTTTTTATCCTTTCTTCTCTTCTTTCTTTCTCTTTCTCATCTATGAGATGCTGGATTCTCACCACTCTCTCTCAACTTCTGCCAAACTACTAATTGTTATTGTATTATTGATTGCAAAGGGTGCAGATAATTTTCTCTATGAAGTCAGACTCCTCAGTGTTGAACAAAACAGTGGCCATCCAGATTCTGCACAATTTTAGGAGTTGTTATTGCTTTATAATAGAATGAAATACCCTACACATGAGCAGCCATGTAATTTCTGATAAGCAATTTAGTGGTCTGGAAGATACAGAATCACAGAATCACTGAACAGATGAGGTTGGAATGAACCTGTGGAGGTCATCTTGTCCAACCTCCCTGTTCAAGTAGAGTCCCCCAAAGCCAGTTTCCCAGGACCATGTTCTGACAGCTTTTGGATATGTCCAAGGAGGGAAACACTATCCAAGTCACAGTTATTGTAGTACCTGGTGACAAAGGTAGGGTGTCAAGACATTTCAATAAAAATGGTTGCAGCCTTTTTCTTGCCTCCTTGCCTCATTTGAGTTAGAACAGAATTAATCCTGTTCAGTGATTTTACTTTTCTCTTAGTCTCTTTTAAGTTACTGTAGTTTTCAAAGTTAATGGCATATTTTTGAAGTGTCTGCTGCTACAAGTGAAAATGCTTCATGGTTATAATTACTACCAAGAATTTGTGTGTGCAGAAAAGCCCTTGATTATACTTGCTGCTGTGCAGACCACGGTCACTGCTCAATCTCATGTACTACATTGGGGGTGCAGAAGATAAAAGGCCACACCTTTAGTAGGGAGCAGACAGGACAGGTGACCAAGAGGGGATTCCATTTGTCCATGAAACACCATTCCATATATCAGATTCAGTATAAAGATGAGAGATCAGGAAGGTCAAGCCTCTTCTTCAATGGCCAGCATCCGAGGAGGACTCTGTTCTGCCTTTGATCCCAATCCATGTATTCCTGAAACCATTTCCAGATTTTAGGTTTTTTGTTTGTGGTTTTTTGGTTTTTTTTATCCATATACCCTTCCCCCTTATTCCCTTTCTCTTCCCCTTTGGGAAAAGGTGAGGGTTAATAGAGAGCATCTGTCATTTGTCTAGTGGCCAGCTCTGACCCTAACCCTTGACACTTCTACCAGAAGATTAATGAAAACTGAGTCTGTGATGCTTCTGGAATTAAAACAGAGAAACACTGTTCCAGGAACATAAGCAACATCTTTACCGTAATTGCCATCATCAGTATGTTGCTACCTCTTGGAATTATTCATCACAGCAGTCAGTATGATTGCCACTGACCTCATCTTGTGTCTTTGGCAAGTAAGCAGACAAAGCAGCATAAACTGCACCAGAGTCCTAAAATGCAATTAATATTTAAGTAAAAGCATTTATTTAAATAGATATTTGTTTGATTTTTCGGACCTTACACTAAATTAAATCAAGTGCCAGACAGGGACAGGTGATTGTTAGCAGTATTTGAAGTTTTCCAGGGCTGTAAGAAATGCTTCTGATGACCACATGTTGGGTTTTCTCAAAAGATTTCTAAGTAAACACCATAGATATTTGGTGGTACCTCACAGTTCAAGTTCACACTTTCATGTTTGAGGTAGATGAGATCCAGCAAATGGCTCGATGAGCACAATTGGTAGACTCATCTCTGAAAAGGAATAAAACATTTCTGAATTTCCTGAAGTGATGCAAGTTTAATCACCTGGAGAGTTCCTGTAAAACCATCTCTCAAAGAACATATAATTAATGTGTCAAAGACTGTGACTTTATTGCGTGACTAATAACAAAACATATGCAAATATAGGAAGGGATTGTCTTAATCTGTCTTAATACCTTATGGTATTGTATATTTGGGGTCTGTATATCCTATAGACAGTGGAGTTAAATGCTGGAGGAGGATATCTAGTTAATAGCAGCTTATAGGTTAAGGGAATAGTTCTTTGTGGGCTTATAACTCACAGGTTGAATGCTGCTACTGCAAACCATCCCAAAAAGTTGAATTGCAGTCGCTCAGAAAGTCCACATCTGTGCCTGAATTCACCAAGTGTGGAAAGGCTCAAGAGATAAATAAAATCCCCTGTAGGATTATGGTTTGGTAGCTCTGAGACAACCAAAGTTCCTTGAGCTGTCTCCAAGCATGACCTGTCACAGGACAAGAGACCTTTGTGACTCTCAAGCTTGGCATCCATGACTAACTGTCCCTCTTTGCCAGCCTAAAGGTGGGTTGTTGCCTAAGAATAAAAGGAAGTCACTATCGATAGCTTGTGATATATTGCTCTTTTCAAACTCCCATGGGAAATTTACATGTTTCTTAATGAGAGGATCCTCTTCCCACTGCTCTGTGAATCTGATCTGAAAGGAGACACAGTGACTGATACATTTTGGAAGATACTTACCACAACTGTCACATTTTGGGATACTTCTTGCATTATATTTTTATTTGATTAATTTTTTTATAACAAAAAGACAAAACCATGTCAAGAGTACAGCAAAGAACTAGAATTTGTGGTCCAGTTCATTCTCATTCAGGACAAGGTGGGAAAACAGATTTTTTTTAGCATTTTTACTTATTCTCTTCTGATCATGACAAACTTTAAATACATTATCTTAGGAAATTTTTCAAATTCTATTCTGAATATGAATCACTTTTCAAGTAAGGGTCCAAATCATTATGGGCCCTCAGTCAAAGGGTGCATTATTCAAATAGGAAAAAACCAGAGGTATTTTTCTGTCTAAAATATGGAATAATTAGAACACCATGGAAACTGTCTCAATCCTACAGCAGAAATAGTCCCATTGTGCAAGCTACTATAAAGTCGAGGTGGAATGATAAAATAAATATGTTGGTAGATAGTTCAACCTTTCTGCTATTTATTTTGTATTTCCATCACAAAACACTAGAGGAGACAAACTGTCCAGCACTCATAAGAGCTCTGTCCTCTGTGTAAAGATGCACACTCTAGCCTAATTTTGTGTGGGAAAACCGCATCACTGTTACCTTTGGTCATATACTGCTGAGAACCTCAGGCCTCTGTAAACATAAGGATACACTTATTTAAACAGAAAAGTGATTGTAAATCCACTGAGTTCAGCTTCTGCAATTTTGTGTCTCTGGTAGATAAATGGCTTGATGTACATTTGGCTTTTGGTTGTTCGAATAATACTAAGTTATTGCCTAATACATTTCAGCAGTAAAAGAGAAGATCATATAATCTCATTTGGAACAGATACAGTAAAATATTTCTTCAAAATTAAAATCAACAATAGCAGCTATATATGAGCCAGCAGTGTACCTAGGTGGCCAAGAAGGCCAATGACGTCCTGGCTTGTATTAGAAATAATGTGACCAGCAGGACCAAGGAGATGATTGTCCCTCTGTACTCGGCAACGGTGAGGCTGCACCTTGAGTACTGTGTTCAGTTCTGGGCTCCTCAATACAAGAAAGACATTGAGGTGTTGGAGAAGGTCCAGAAGAGGGCAACTAAGCTGGTGAAGGGCCTGGAGAACAAGTATGATGAGGAGAGGCTGAGGGAACTGGGGCCAGCCTGAAGAAAAGGAGGCTGAAGTTGTCTCTGAGTTAATTTACCCAGTGATATTACACTAAACTAGTACGGCAGTTATGATACCACAGTTTTTAGGATCTATGAAGCCTCATATATATTCTGAAGGTGTTCTTTTTAATAGGTATTCTTTACCTATTTAATTGTATTACACCTGTTGTAAATTTCAGCTAATCCCTGCCATTTACTTAGGGACTATCAATTAAAATCAAATACACTCTTACAATCATTTCACAATCAGTTTAGCCTGGCTTAACACAGAATGACTCCCAGCAACTCCCAAGGGAGTGTTATATTTAAACAGTGCTGATATTTACTGTCAATTTTAATGGACAAATAAAAATGGATTAAAAGCAGCTTTACCTTTATATTTTATAGGATTAAAAATAACTGAAGTCTTACATTGTTCTTGAAAAACAAATTCCATGATACAGTACAGATATGAGGGCTGCAGAACAAATAGAAGCAATCCAGTTCTTGATGCTGGGGCCCTTCTGTGCTAGTGCTTCAGTCAACACTATGACAGATTTGCACAGCTTTGGTATTCATGAAAGTATAGAAAATGGCTTTTAGCACTGAAAACCACACTGCCAGCTGGGGAGCACAGCAGCTATCTTTGTGTTCTCTCTAATACTATATGTACATTATGGAATAGGCAGGTTTTGGCCATGTTGACTACTTACCAGCCCCTACTGCTTACGCCCTCCTAGTATGGCTGTTCCCAGCTAGCTTTGAGTAATTCACTTGCATTCTCCAGAGTTTAAGCCTCAACAAGGGTTTCAGATGATTTGTTCTATAATAGGCCTCAGTAATATTTAATACAGTTTTGCACATGTCAGCTGACAGATGTTTAAGCATTTATGGTCAGGCACTCTCTGAAAAGCAGGTTGGAACATTGGTGGGAATAAGCAACTAGATCACTGAAAGATTTTAGTCTGAACATCAAATCACATTCTCAAAACATAATGTAAGACAGATGTTTACTACACTGATTACAATTCCATGTCAGCAGAAGTCTAGAATGCAGGACTAGAAGGGACTTTCTGAGCTGTTAAGTCTAGTCCCACTGATACTGCAGATAACTGAACTAGATAATCTCCTTTCAATTAATAAAAAATCCTCTTTAAAACCAGTTTATATTTTTTTTTGTCACAACAGGTTGTTTCCAAACTTTTGCCAAACATTTTAAACTATTTACAGCTGCTGTTGGGTTGCTAAGGAATTATGTCAAGCAGAAGCACAGAATATATCCCTCCTCGGTAGCATAGGTTTACTTGTTGCTAAGCATGAATTACTTTTCGACATGAAAAAAAAACAATATTAGCATTTTCTCTGAGTACAGATAAAGATTCCTCACTGCAATTTACATCACACAAGCACTGAGAGTCTACAGCCAGGAAGACCTTTCCTAACTGCCATCCTTGAACATGGGAATGCAAGAAGGAGAATAACAAAATTTTAGGTGTAAAAAACCTAGATAAAATAATGGTCTTTTATTCTCTTTTTAACCACTCCACATTTAATCCCATTTTTCTAACTAGTAGAAGTAATTCAGATCCTTGTGGTGCTGTGGATCACAAGTTGAAAATCATGATAGTGTAAGGGAGCAGAATCATAGCCAAAAATCAATAGTTTCAAAGCTTAGTCAAGGAAGTTTGTGGATGGATCACATATTCTTTGCTTATTCAGTTCAAAGAAACAGCATCTTTTATATACCCTTTCCCTGGATGTATACAAGGTACCACCTTGGAAGTAACGAGTTCATAACAAAAGTTACAGAAACAATGAGATCATGAGACTGAGATCATGTGCCCACAGTCTAAATAGAAGGTCAGTTTGTTACATTTGTCATGACCAGTCACCATTTACCTTTGGCATTTTAATAACACAGTTTGTATTTTTTATCTTCCAATTTATCAGGATAAAGGAATTATGCACATATTTGCGTTTATGAGGAGGTACTGATATTGACTATTCAGAGTGACCATAAAGATAGAAACCTTTCATGGCTTTATTCATCCATAACATCAATAGTCACAGATGGTATTCTCTCTGCCTAACTGTCCTAGCCCTAATGAAAGGGATAATATATAAAGCATAATCTAACATCATTCCAAAGCAAGTGGTTAGTCTGCCTGTGTTTTAAAAGATGAGGTACCCTCTTTTGTTTTATTTGCTTCATTTTCATTTGATTCAGTTAGATCCCTTGAAATAAGTAAAATATTCAAGTTTTAGTTCTTCACTTGAAGTTTGTGGTAGTTTGACCTCAGCTGGATGCTCACCAAGCCTCTGTATCACTCCTCCCCACCCCCAGTTGGACCAGGGAGAAGAAAACAAGATGAAACTCATGGGTTAAGACAAAGGCAGCTTATGAAAGGCAAAGCAAGGCTCCACACAGAAGCAAAAAAACCCCAAAGATTTATTCTCTACACTTCACATCAGCAAGTGATGTCTGGCCCTTTTTGGGAAGCAGGGCTCCAAATGTGTAGCAGTTGCTCTGGAGGAGCATGCCTCCTTTTTCTAGTTTTTATAATTCAGCTGACAATATATGGTATGGAATATCCCTTTGGTCAGTTTGGATCAGCCGTCCCAGTCATGTCTCCTCCCAAGATCTTGTCCACACCATCCCACTGCAGGGGGATTGTTGAAAACCAGCCTTGGTGTTGTGCGAACTCTGCCCAGCAGTAGCCACAACACGGGTGTGTGATCAGCACCTTTCCAGCTCTCAGTGCAAAGCACAGCAGTGGGAGGGCTGCTGTGGGGAAAATTAACTCCAGCTCTGCCAGACCCAATACACAGTTATAAAATTTTTGCAGAGGTTTGCCATTGGGCCATTATTATTTAAAACCAGAATGTGACTAATGAGCTGTAGACTTTAACTGTTGTTACAATAACCAGATCCATTGGTATTCAAGTGATTTGTTTTGTTTTGTTTTGTTTTCTTGGGACATAGTCATTTTACCTAGAGTTTAAAATCAATATTTACTTGAAAGAAATCTCTTTTATTAGAGCCTGTGACATTCAGGCAAGTCCTTTTCTGGTCTATTTCCTTACTCAGCATATGCTGCAGGATTTCTCACCATAGTTCCTGCTTTGAGGACAAATCTTTTATGGAAAAGATGATGTTGCACAGGATAACCTTGACCTTTATAGTAATTGCTCCACATACT
Organism: Megaceryle torquata; assembly: GCA_024611175.1. NCBI lineage: Eukaryota > Metazoa > Chordata > Aves > Coraciiformes > Cerylidae > Megaceryle > Megaceryle torquata. The sequence continues at coordinate 91,324 of JANIJG010008272.1, read as the reverse complement.
CTACTTGCATGGTTGCCATGTGTTAATTTGTTCACAGGAAAAAAAAAGTCTCTTCCATGACACCTCCATGATGGTTTACAACCAGTTCTCATGGAAATGGTTGGTAGTAGCCTCATATTTACATTTCCTCCTGGATGAACAGGGAGAGGAAGCAAGGATGACAAAGCCTGAACCTGAGCAGCTAGAGTACCTTTTCTTTTCTTTTCTTTTTTTTTTTCCCCCAAAGTTTTCATTGCTGTAGAATGCCAAAATATTTAATCATTTCTTATTTTCAGCCTGTTCTCTGATGTAAAACAATATAAAGCTCTGCTGCAAAATGGATAGAAATGGCTTTTCCAATACAGTAGTATTAGTAAACACTTTATCTCATAATTAAGGTACATATTTTCCTGTTGCTTATCTTCCTTCTTTTTAAGAGATGATACCAGATATGTGTATTTATCAGCCATATCATCTCTGACAGTATTTAAGAAACCTACTTACTGATCATAGTATTAAAATATTATTTCAATGATACCAACTGGCTAGAAAAATCATGAGTTTCCTTTAGCTATCTCTGAACATACTGAATGATGATTGTACAGTATGTGACCCTAACAATGCTTATAAATATTATACATGCTTTTGCAGAAGTTAGTTTCAATGCTGTGTCAAAATATTTACTTACCTATTGTGGATTTGGGCTTATAATGAGCTAAATGGTCCTGCCTCATTCATCCAAAGTAATTGAAATCATAATTGACTAAAAGAAATTTAAACCAGCCACCTGTATGAAGGAGCAGTTGTTGAAATTGCCTTTTCCCCATAAGCAATTATGAGATTTGTTACTGACAATATCACATTGCTCTTCATTAATCAACAGCTCCTGAATCCTGCAAAACTGGAAGTGCTTAATTATAACCCCATCCTACTATGCTTATTATTGCCAGCACATCCTAACCATAAAAATTAAACTTACTAATTGCAGCTTTAATGCTGAATGAAGCAATAGCTGAGCTAGATATTTCCAGTTTGCATTTGGCATGGAGATTGTGTGGCTGGTCAGGGAAACACTATGATTATTGACAACTGAAAGGAGTCTTCGTCACCTTTGTAGTATCTCTGAAAACAGATGTGATATTTTGCTAGTTGACAACTTTATACTGCAGCAGTCCCAATACTAAATGATATTTTCTGTGAGCAGTAGAACTAATGAACCTGCCTAAGGGATTTACCTGGCAGATTAAGATATCTGTATTTAAGTGTCTACATGTAAAGTGTGCACTAGCTGTTCAAATCACACTGCAGTCAACAGAGCTCAGACAATACAGGGAAATCTAGAGCTATTCAGCTGAAAAGGTTTCTGAATAGCTCCATGATTATCATCACCTTTCTCCTGTCAGGGGCACAAATTTCCATTTCTCTATCTAGTCAGTAATTTTGATGTCATGTTAGAATATGTATCTACAATGAGTTTGATGCCACTAAGTGAAGCAACACTAAGAAATAACCCTGAGCACTGGTACCTGGTTGCTGTGCTTGCATGCGTCCAGGCTTGCTGTTGGCATGGGACAATTTGCACTCTCCTAAACAGTTCCTGGTCATGATCTGAGAGCTAACATGCACCAAAGGCAATTATTAAGAACCTGTTTGGGTGCGGCTGCATGGTTTTGGAAGTTAAAAACTGTAATAGTGTGGCATTGTCTGTCTATGCTCTTGTGCCTATGGGCACAGCATTAAGTTTAGCTACAGCCAGTGAAATCTGCTTTTTTTTTTTTTGTCGAACATAGTAGTTGAAGACTATGTTCAAATGTTGTTAACGTAAATAATGACTACCAAAACCACATGTACAGGTGAAAGGTGACTACATATCATGCTAGCATTTAAACCAGACTAACAATACATTAGCTGAGGCAAGCATGACTCAATTATATTAGCCTGAAATCATATAAGGAAAATTTGGGTTACAAACACCATTACATATTTATATGAAAATTGGTAACTGTGGCTTCTTACTGAATGTCATACCTGATACATTTCAACCACGCTCCTACATTGGGACTTAAGCATTTGACATGGTGATTTTTTAGTTCATTCTATCATATCCACAGATGGCAAGGTTATGACAATTGACCCCTCATTATTGGAGGACTATCTGCTTATGCTAAACATTGTCAGCTCCTGTTCTATTGCCATGAGACCAATTACCACAGTCTGCCACATTCGTGCTCTGAAAGAGAGAGTCTACATCTTACTGTGGGCTCAAATGAGGTCTGGCATAGCTCTTGAACTCTGCCTAGGAAATGCATGGGGCAGTGCTCACGGATCCAAGTCCAAACAACTTCGTTCCATTGTAAGACTTTAGCAATGTAGACAAAAATCGAATGCCACTGCCAATCTTTGTTCCCCAGCCCTGCTGGATTCACTGATACAGGTGCAGCTTTCGAGTATGTGTTCATTCAAGCAGGAGACACAGTCTTTCACTAACCCTCTGCAAATTAAATGTACCGTAAGTGGGTACAGTACAACTGAAATGTTTACTAAAACATTTAGGAGATGACCCCCAAAGCCTTAGGAAATGACCTTTAGTCTGAGGACTTGTAATTAATCATTTTATCCTGCAAGAAAATTTAAAGCTTAAAAAAATATGACTACTTTAGAGAGAGATTAAAATGCTCTCAGTTTATATCTACACCACAAAGACAGCCCAGCAGGTGCAGTGTGAGTTAACCCTGAACCTGGAGTGCTAAAAGTAAATTTCACAGATGCTCAAGTTAACATATCTGCCAGGAAGCACCAAAAAGTATGAACTTGCTGCCTTAAGTTGTCCCCAGTCTGATGGACTGATCTGGACTGATTTACAAGATAGATACAGAAGAAGCCCCTGAAATTGATGGTGCTCTTTTTGAAGTACACATCATGCAGAGTAAATCTCTTTGTTACTGTGTAACAGGACTTGATTCTGAGTTGTAAAGCCTGTTGTTCTTTTCTCATGTTGCCTTCTTATGTCTCATTAAAGAAATGATTCCTATCTCTAAACTTTTTTCTTACCCAGGTTTGAAATACTATGAAATAATTGATGGGAGCAGGCTGTGGGACTAATGAATTGTTCTTCTGGATCTTTCTCCCTTTCTCTTCCCAAAACTCCAAGACTGTTTAAGGTCTTCATGAATATTGTAATATTTTCTTAATATATTGAAAATAAATAAAAATACATTAAATCCTCTTGTAAAAAATCCTGTTGTGAATCATAATGGACACAAAAAAAGAGTTTAATCCAACTAGCATTAGTAATGCCTAGAAGTACCACTCTGCCTACATTGCAAATGACACACGTTATTCTTCATAGGTATGGATTTGATAGATGAAATGAAAGTCAATATCTTTAATATTTATGACAATATATTAACCCGAGTGATAGGGAAGTCTGGCATAGAAAATAAACATTTTTCAATCAATCTTTATAATGTTAAAAATCTTCCTTTTCCCATTGGGTCAGCTTCTCCCCTTCCATTCATATATGAAAAAAAAGCCAATTTCCAAATATATTTGTTAGTAGCTCTTTTAGGAAGAAATATAGATATAGTCAGAGCTGAAATGTCTCAGTATGCCCATACTAGCACATCTACACTCCTTCTTTTTAATAACAATCCTCTGGAACTACAGTTGAGAAACAAAAATTTAGCTGAAAGTGAATTTTCTCCAACATTTGGGCTATTCAGAATCAGGTTTTGACCTGAATGCATTTTGTCTGTTATGTTGCTGACATTTGATGGGATTTATATTTAAGACACGTTAATGTTGTGGGATTTTTTTGTGGAACATTTTGTTCAAGTAGGAAAAACCCTCCAAATGTAAAGACAGTTGAAAATATTCATTTAACTGTTAATTCAGCTTTTAATTAGAAGCAGTAAAGTACCTTTGAAAACGTCCTTTTCTAAGTCAACACAAGTTCAACAGTTATTTTTCTTTTGTCATATGATTATTAACCAAATAATTGTAAGGTATGTTTTGGTTATTTTCAACTCAGGGGAAAATATTTTGGTTTTATTTTTGTTTTGTTTGTTTGTTTGTTTTGGGGTTTTTTTTGCTTGTTTGTGTTTTGTTTTGTTTTTGGTTTGTTGGTTGGTTGTTGTTGTTTAATTTTTTTGAAAGGCAGTCAATACTTAGTGACTAAGCAAAATTTCCCTGCTAATTTCTTTGTAAATTTCCCTCCTAACTTTAGATAAAATAAATATAAATAGTAGTGAAATTATATTTGTTGTTATTTTAACTGAAGTAGAAAATATCTGTCTCTTTCACAAAAATCAAGGAATAGAAGAATATTGTTTGTCAATTATTATTTTTCAAACAAAGAGGCAGTTTCAAAGAACCAATAATACCTACAATGTAAATAGTGGTTTTCAACTTCTAATTTTCTTCAGAAACTGTGATAGAAAGATCTACTGAGAAAATGAAATGTTAAGGCATTTTTATAAGATACATCAGAAAAAGTAATTTTTACTTCTCAAAATGTTGAAGTAAAGATAATAAAGAGAAAATCAGCGAAAGGATTGTCTTATTTAATTTGCTTGCTGGACATACCACGTAGTCTTTGTTTATGCATCCTAAACACAAGGTCCTTTTGTTTTTACACTAGTTTTTGAAAGCTCTCTGCCAATAATTTTCCCAAATTAATTTTGCCAATATGACACTCTTTAGACAAGAATTGTACTCCCCAGTAAATGCCTTAGTTCTGTGCAATCTTTTGAATATTTTTCCTATTGAGATAATCAACAGTGTGCCGCTTGTGAAGTATCTTTTTAATATTGAATCCTCTTTGCACAGAGATAAAAAATACTTAGTCTGTGTCAAGAGACAGGTCATGCTTTCAACTGTGAGTTTCCATTTTTTAGCTTGCTTTTCCTTTTCAGTCATATATCTTAATACAAACAAGATGATCTGTGAAATATAAATCTCAGTGTGTGTATGAGTTTAATCATAAGGTGGCAGTTTCCAAAGTGATATGTGAAGGTTAAAGAGATTTGCTTTGATTAATAAATATTATTATAAATCATACCAGATATCCATAACACTCAGCTAGGCCCAAGCCACTTAAGCCACTGGCACCATAAGGTTCTTCCTTGAGGTATATGCAGAGCTTCTCACCACTTGTCTGGGTTTTCCTGCAACCA
>JANIJG010008272.1:58127-80331 GCA_024611175.1 Megaceryle torquata | reverse complement strand
TTGATCAAATACAAAATAATAATAAAAAATTTAAAAAAAATACATAAAAAAAAAGTTTCACTGTGTTCACAGGATCACATCCTGGAACCGACAGCAAATATTGCTCCAGGCTCCTGGTCTGGCCTGGTGAAATAGGTGAGCTCAGCTCTGTAAGTGTCTTCTGTGGTGAACCTTGACAACAACAAAAATCTGGGCAAAGGGGAAAGATGGTTGTGTCAGATTTTTCCCATTGCACCTCAAAGTGTAAGATGTGGAAAACTTAGAAAGTGAAGCAACAGGAGACAAGTGTGGCATAATGGCCTGGGTTGCCACGAGACAGAAATGCAGCTAAACTAGTACACTTTGTGAGAAAGGATGAGATGTTTATGACCATGAGATTCTTGTGCTGTCTCTGGAGCTGGAGATCCCTAAGCTGGCAGCCAAAGAGCTGAAGAAGGGAGTCTTGTGAAGATAAGATGGCCCTGTTTCTGCTAAAACAACAGGCACAAACAATTCTTGAAGGCTAGAGTGTCTGAATAGAGACTTTTGCCTAATTAACAGAAAAATTAATATTAAAGTTTACCCCTCTGAGTATGGTTATGATTCCAAAGGAGTACATGCTAAACATAAATGACTATGTTTCTCAACTCTCCACTCAAATGATGCTAAATGTCACCTAGAAGGCAGGGACAGGCAGAATTAGGACGTAAAAGTCACAATGGGAATACACCTCTCGGGGGGTGGAGAAGACTGAAATGTCTATTAGAGACTGTTGACAGGCTGTGCTCCTCTTCCTCCACCCAAGACAGGGATGCCTTCTTGGTTAGAACTGCACCTTCACTTTCCAGTATACCTCTTATTCCTATATCTATCATCGCTGTAACTCAGGCTGGCACCTCTTACTGTGTCAGAAGTTACCCAGGAATTCTTTACTTGAGTTCAATGATCCTTTTGCAGTCAGTGCATTATCAACAGCAATTCCAAACCACTCTGTCGCTTCAATAAATCAAACCTATCCGTTTTACTTCTAAACTGTCTCAGAGCAAGCCCTTAACCAGGCTCTGAGACAGGTGGCTACCATTTTGGTGGGAGCACCATAGCTGGGCTCTGAGACAGACACAAGCATGTACGTTGCAAGCCCCTCAGCCGAGGCTCTGAGACAGGATTCTCAGACATACCTTAGACTACAAAACTGCTCAGAGAAACCCTTGGGCTCTGGCAAGCAAACATCTCACTCCCACCCTTAATGCAACAACAAATAAGGCCAGAAGGCCATTCCTGTACTTCGTCAAAAAAAAGGTCAACATCTGGAACTATTACAAGAGCCAGCTTAGCCAGCAGTTGCTCAGCCAGCACAAATTCATGGCTGGTTATATGATGTCTTCATCATTCATTGCTGCTCTGGAACACCTGGCAAACTGCTCAGGAGCCCTAAGATAACAAATCAGACAGCTAATGGGTTTCTCTTAAAAAGGTCTCAAAAGATCTGTTGTAAAATCCACATTTCAAATGCCATCTATCTACCGATATCTTCAAGCTTCAGTCCACGTTTTTGCCTGACCACGCTTCCTTGGCCACAGAACACCAGAACACAGCTATCCGATACTGAAAAGTAAAGTTGTGAAAGCAGAACTGAATTTAAGAGCTTAAATAACAAACAAACCCAAGCAAAAGCAGAAGATCCAGTGTGGAATGTCTTATTCCTTATTGTGGACTTCATACTAAATGTTTCTGTATTTTATTTGAAGCAGAATTTGATACAAATTATGCTGAAGTCATCAATGAAGACTCATTTCCATCCCCATGAAAAGTTCAGAGGCTAAGGCCTCTGATAAGAAGACACCCTGGATGGAGGGCTTGAAAAGCCATGAGGTTTTAGAACTCTTCCAAGGACAATAAAAATAAACTCCAAGAAAGCTCCGAGGTGAACTCATTCTTAGTAATCCGTTACTCAGTGAAGTCTGGGCTAAGTGCAATGGTGTGGAATAAGAGCTTGTGCATACAAAGGGTACACACATGTTGTTTTATGCCACACTATTGTGCTTAATCTTCTGTTCACTAAGCCACACTGTAAAAGTAAATTGGCATAAAATGAAATATATTCTGGACAGAAGTAGGAAGTTCCTCCTGACTGACAGCAGCTTGCAATGCCAGGGCTTGTTCTATATTCATACTTACAAAATGCAGATTATATTTCTCTCATGCTGGCAAGCCAATAAATAAGCTTCACTGCTTTTGGCATTCACTAGATTTTTGTCATACCTCCCTAATATGCCTTAAGGGTACTTGTTGATACCAGGAATTGAAACAAAGCTTATGCTTTTGGTTGCCAAGTCACTTCAGCCAGATGGAAACATAAATCTGGAGCCAGAAAATATTATTACTATTATTTGAATTTGTAATGTACAATGGTGGCTTTGTCCTTACCATGTAAATGTTTCTTCTTACCATGGAAATATCTAACATAAGAAATGATGTGTCTCTTTAAGGCGTCCTTTGTTTCTATCCTAAGAAGTTGACTTGAATATATTGTGAGGTCTATAACCCATTTCTGGTAAATTAATGTACAATGTTCCTTTATGGAATTTGCTTCCTCTTCGACTGAGGAAGGAATAACAATGAGTAATGATTGTAAAATGAAACCAGGCAAATCACATCAGAGAGGTGCACATGTATTTAACAGAGAAGGCTGAACATCCCTGGTAGTTCATCTTGATGCCCTTACATCAAGACTGGATGTCTTTCTGGAAGATCTGTTCTCATGCAGCTTGAGGGGTGTTTGGTATAATACAGTTGTATGTGGATAGGAAATTATTGTTGTATTTTACAAAAGAAATTAAGAGTTGTAACAATCTTAGCTGGCTTTATAAATCTATGAAATTCTGAAATCAATAGCAAAGGTCTTAATTTTTGGGCTGTGATCAGGATATCTTTAAAATAGCAGTATATTTTGTTGGTTTTTTTCTATAAATAATGTTTTTCTTCATAATTTGTTTGGGAAGATTTAGAGAAAGGAGAAAGTGACATGAAACTGAGAGCAAAGTATCAAAGCAACACTGAACTTTGTCAGTAAAAGGAAGTGTTTTCCTGTGTGAAATATAACAGACACTGAGGAACTCTTCTGAACATCAACACTTTTTTTTTGTTATTTACTGAAAAAGAAAATTATCTGCAAAAGAGAACTAACTAGCCAACATGTATTATCTAATAGAAGCTACTTTGTTTTAACAGAGATCATCTGAGACTACAGTGTCACCTGAGGATGATGAAGCCTTTAGCAGCTGTTCTTATATCACTGTAGTCAATGCAGCTTCGTACTATTTTATCAGAAATTCTTTGTTCTCTACAGGAGACACTAATCAAATTAAGATGACACTTCCAGCCATCCCAACTTTAGTATCTACAACAAACAGCAGCAAAATAATCAGGTTCATCAAACTTTCCCAAATAGTGGCACAGGCCAGATTTCTGTTAAAGACTGCAGAGCAATAATTTTCAAAAGATTTGACACATTTTCTTCAAATATGGAACTGCCCATGTAAATAAAGTGATGGGCCCACACCATAGGAAAGAGCAGCCTTCTTTTTTAAAATTTGCAATATAGAATCACAGGATCATGGAATTGTTTCAGTTGGGAAAGATCTGTAAGATCATCTAGTACAACATTAACCTAACACTGCCAATCCCACCACTAAACCATGTCCCTAAACACCTCGTACATGTCTTCTAAATACCTCCAGGGATGGTGACTCCACCACATCCCTGGGAAGCCTGTTCTGCTACTTAACAAACCTTTCAGTGAAGAAGTTTTTCCTAATGTCCAACCTAAACCTCCCCTGTAGCAACTTGAGTCCATTTCCTCTTGTCCTATCAATTGTTACCTGGAAAAAGAGACCAATCCCCACCTCACTACAACCTCTTTACAGGGAGTTGTGGAGAGTGAGAAAGTCTTCCTTGAGCCTTCTTTACTCCAGGCTAAACAACACTGGTTCCCTCAGCCATTCCTCATAAGACTTATTTTATCTTCTGTTCAGCCCAGAGAGGCTGAAGACAACAAGCATCAGTTGGCCAGAACAACATCTAAGAGAAAAGGTGAGAGTCAAGCAGAAAGCAGCAATGCTTTTACGTATTACTTGCCTCATACCAAATAACAGCAGAACTGGAGTCTTAATGTACATGCAGCCAAATGGATGGCTGTGCTTCTTGGGACATGTGGGACTGGTGGCTTCAGTAACGTGCTGAATCCTCAGAACTGCCTGGCTTATGGGCCAGCTCTCTCACCAGGCTGCCCAAACACCCGCATCCCACCGGCTGGTGTCCAAGCCAGGAGCCAGATGGTCTGGAAACACAGGGACCAATGCTTCCAGGGTAATCTGCATACATGTGGCCTTTCCAGGGCTGATCCAGAGCTGTAAGTCCTCCAGCTTGTGCAGCCCTGATGGAGTCTGGCCAGTGCCACCACTGAAAGGCGCTGCTGTTGGACACCAGATTGTCCCTTACTGTCAGCAGCTGTTGGGATACCTAGGAAGTGTATTTTGCTTCAGGATCACAAGTCTAGCAATATTGCTGAAAGAAGGCAGTACAGAATCTCTCTTTTTTACTGACATATGTACGTTTCTCCTCATGCAGGATAAATTTTCTCTTCTGCAAAAATCCCTCTCCCCCCGCGAGTTACCGTGCAATGAAAAAACCTGTGCTTGTGAGCACTGCAGATTTTTCCAGAGGTTAAAAGCACCATCTAGTGGCGTCAGATCGAATTTACAAGCAACAGAGAAATTCTGTCTCATTTGCAGGGGATGAACTGAGCCACAGTCAGTAGAGGTGTCAGGGCCTTCCTTTGTTGTTTCTCTCCATAGCACCTCACCAAAAGCCACTTACTGCATGAGACACAAGCTTGCAGGCTACACAGAGCAAACCCTGCTTCATCGCAGAGTCATCAGCTCACTGTCCCTCACTCTATCGACTAATCACAACAAAGACGGTGGCAGTTTTACAGGACACAATCATGGAATCAGTGAATTGTTTTGGTAGGAAAAGAACTTTTAGATCATAGAATCATTGAATCCTAGAATGCATTGGGTTGGAAGGGACCTCTAAAGGTCATCTACTGCAACACCCATGAAGTAAGCAAGGACATTTTTAACTAGATCAGGTTGCTCAGAGCCACATCAAGCCTGACCTTAAATGTCTTCAGGGTTGGTGCCTCTACTACCTCCCTGGGAAACCTGTTCCAGTGTTCCACCACCCTCATAGTAAAGAACTTCTTCCTAATGTCCAGTCTAAATCTATCTTCTCTAGTTGAAAACCATTGCCCCTTGTCCTATTGCTACACACCCTTCTAAACAGTCCCTTTCTAGCTTTCTTGTAGATGCCAAGATCATTGAGTCCAAATGTTAACTCACCACTGACAGGTCACTAATAAACTATGTCACCCAGTTCCACATCTACATGTCTTTTAAATACCTGCAGGTATGGTATAGCTTGAATGACCAAACTCCTTTACTTTGACCCAAACAGACATATGGGTTCACCTGTCTTACTGAAGACTCATTTTCCAGAGACATCTGTCTCATCTGTGAAGAAGTCCCACTGTGCTACTGTGTACGATGTCCCATCTCTCCAAGCTCTAATGACACTTTAATGTTGCAAACCTGAAGCACTGAGAAATTAATTGCTGGGGTGATGGATGGGGCATGAAGGAGCTAAATATCTGGGTAATAAACTATTGAGTTGTGTGACTAATGTCTAAGGATTAAACAAAAATTTGTCCAAGTCAACCAATGCATTGCAGGGAATCCAAGGAAGTCCAAATACAACACTTCAGTTATGTATAAAGAGTGAAGAGACCATGCTGTCAGTGACCGGAACTGGAATAGGTAACTAACCTTTTCAAAAGGGTCATGTTGACATACAGAGCAAGAGAGTGCTCTGTAACCATTCAGTGAAGTGAGAAGAAGGACAGAAAGATTAAAGAACCTGAGTTTATGTGTGCTGCTTTGTTGTGCTTGAATTCATGTGTATTAAAATGTCTCTATCCCATCAAGCGGGTACCCTCATCCGTAACTGTTCTGCTTCCCTGACTTAATCCACTTCCCTGTGTATTGTATTATGAATTTTTCTTATCATCTTCTATCATCAGCCTTGCTTCCAGCTAGTGGAAGATCCAAGCTTCAAATTCTGGGATCATTAATATACTTGCAGGTTCTCATGAACTGCTCTCTCAAGGTCTGTTCTCTGATGCAGCTGCAAGTATTATGTATTGTGTAGGAGAAACACAAAAAGGCTTCTGTTCAGTGCTGGTGTCCTGCAGTAAGAGTAGTCATGAAGTCCATCTCCTAACAGATATAAGGCAATAGGGTAATTTCAGTTTTGTCCTAGTCATTTGCAGTCTCAGGCTCCAGCACCTTTCTCACCTCAGCTGTTAACACAGAACAGTTCAGAGTTAGCCACATTTCAGTGACATAGGTTTGACTTCTTCAGCAAGATGATGACAAAGCCTTGTGGAGATCACTGAGCAGTTCAGAGAACTACTGCTGGGAAATTTGCTTCCATATCCAGTGATTTGACTAAGAGGAATAAACAAGGATAGTGATGCCCCCATGACTAACCCATGAACTTTCATTCTTGCATGTTGGCTGCCTTAGTGGTAGGTCAGTGCCCTCATGGAGATGAGATTTTAAATTGTGGTAAGAAAATCAGTTACAATAGAATCACAGAATCATACAATCATTAAGGTTGGAAATGATCTTCAAAATCATCAAGTCCAACTGTCTACTAAACATTATCATGACCGCTAAACTGTGTCCTGAAGTGACACATCCAGATGTTTTTTAAACCCTTCTAGGGATGGTACTTCCACTCCCTCCCTGTACAGTCTGTTCCAAGGCCTCACCACTCTCTCAATAAAAACTTTTTCCTAATATCCAACCAAAACCTCCCCTGGTGCAGCTGAAGCCCATTTTCTCTTGTCCTATCACTAGTTACCTGGGAGACCAACACCCACCTCATTACAACCTCCCTTCGGGTAGTTGTAGAGAGCAATAAGATCTCCTTTCAGCCTCCTCTTCTCTAGACCAAACAAGTAAAATATATTAAGGACATAAACAGTCCCCCTTTTTTTTTTTCATGTAAAATATGGGGGGAAGGTATCTTACTTGTCTTCTAGATGCAAAAGAAATTTTAAGACTTGTGAATCTAAAAATACTTAAAAAAAAATCTATCCATATCACTGCCACATAATTACAACACCACATACATGACAGTTTGATACAATAAGTTAATTAAGCAACTACTGAGTTTATATTTCTGAAAGGTTACATTTGACCTAACCTACAGAAAAGCCTTCCATTCTTCTTCTGTAGTACTCTATCTCTTGTAGGTAGCTTTTGTTCAGTTTTACCTTGATAAATTAAGCAGTATCGTAAAAATAATGAAAGAAAAAGTCAATGTGTCCTTTGATGTACTGAATTATACGTACTCTTTGATGATATAAGGTTGGCCAAATGGCATCTCTTAAGCTTCTCGTAACTCTTCTGTGGTGAAAAAGCAGCTCTTGGAGGATAAACAACAATATGAGTAACAATAATTAATGTTTGTAGTCTCTAAGCTCAGCTGGAAGTGTGAACTGGGGGCTCACACTGAGGCAAAATGTGTGTGAAGCAGCAGCTCCTGCCTTCTGCTGAGTTACGAAATTGGCTTGAGCCAAGGAATAAAAGGACGTTGAAGTCATAAGGGTGGGGTGCTTATAGAGGAGGAAGGGAAGGGACACAAGAATGCATTTTGATGGCAGGAGTGGAAGGGCAGTCCAAAGTCAGTAAGGTCAGTAATGTTCTTTTTACAATATATTTTCCTGGTTTTTTATCTCAGAAAGATTGGTTATGTCCAGGCTAAACCATTTTCAATTGTGTAAGAAAGCAGTGTCCTGGTTCCTAAACCTGCTAATATAATTCAAGAGCAGGTACAAGAAACAAGCACTTTATGCAGGAAAACAACATATTCTGCATCTGCCTTTATTTTCAAGATGCTGAAGTTGATAGCAGTTAAGCACATGCTTAATTGGCAAGGTACATACATGCTTAGGAGCATATATAGATTCAAGATTTTGCTTTCATTTCTTTCCTGAATCCAAGTTTTTCTTGTTATTAATACTGTTATCACATCGGTGTATATAGCTTTACAAAGCAAAGCTGAACACACCATAAAGATAATAGAGAGGCAGAAAAATAACAAAATATGAAGATCAGCAGCTTATGCTGACAACATCTGTGTAATTTTATTATCTACCTAAAAAAAATGAAATTAATCCCTATTCTGGGGTTGTTCTATTCTTGGGATATTTGTCTTATTAATTTTCTTTACTTTTTCTTTCTGTTTTCACATTTTAGTAAAACATATGCAAGTTCTGATATAGAGAAATCTGATTTCTTATACATTTGAAAGCCTTTGAAACAGTGCTGACAAGACAGGTTAATGTTGATTTGTCAATAGTTCATGTTTGATGCACTGGAGAAAATGAAGATATAAGATAAAAATACAATGGCTTTAGAGAGAAATTTAACTTAACCTGTTCTTTCTGGGTATGCAAACACTGTAAGTTACAAAGTTCTCTCTTGAAAAGCATTTCTCCAGCACATAATCATTAGGGGAGTTAAAATGGAAAAGAGAAATATTAGAAGGTGAAAAGGAGAACAGACTTAAAATACTCCAAGCATAGGCCACAGAATAGTGTGAATAGAGAGAGAGAAGATCCTTCCACAAGGAGCATCACCTCAGGAGCATATGGATCCTCTCTGGAATATGCTACTATGTGGGATATTTAAACTATGGACAAAAAAGTTTTAATACAGACAGACTGACCATGCAGGTCAGATTGGAAAAGAACCTTTTCACCCTACAGGAATAAAACACAGAATTAATAGAGGGAAAAGAGCCTTCAACTGCCTCTTCATCATCCCTGTCTAGCACCATGTATATTACTATATTACATCACATACTTGCACTGAAATCACAGAAACCTTCCCTATACTACTCCTCTCCCATTTTGTCTGGAGATGTATCTATTTTGGTGAAGATGATGAGTAACCTATAGCTATTTTTCAAGCAAAAATTCTAAACCACAGCCACAGGCTCCTTTAACTTTTGGTGTCTTAGGAAACACCTTGGACTTGTTGATTTGATTGTTCTATCAACTATAGAGACATCCCATGTGTTTAGCAGTCTGGGAAAACTAGGTGTACTGAACCAAAGAGTACATTCATGTTGGCAAATTATTTGGCCTTGTACAGTTCTGTGTTACCAATGGCCAGGGATCATTTCCAACGGACAGCTTGCAGTCAGTCTCTTTTTTCTTTTTCTAAGAATAAGGGAGTGTCATATGGAAATGACAGAATACCCATGGGCTCTGTCGCCAAAGAATGGGACCTGTGATTGCTTAGTTTAATTTTATAGTTATAACCACAAAGTCAAATATTTGTTTGTAAAGATGAAGAGTATGGGGACATAAATATGTTGTGTTTCACAACCAGGGGTCATGGACCAAGGAGTTCTTCCTCAAAAAGACTACTTGAAAGCCTGTGGTCTGACAAATAATTTGACTAATTGGTCAACTATGCATTTTACATGCAGCTTCATTAAGAAAAGAATATCATATTGTAAGATGAAGGCTCTTAAAGGGTTTAGGCACTTAGCTCTTCTACAGCTATTGGGTTCCATCTACAGAAACCTGAGTGCTAAATACCTAATAAGTATTTGGTACTTGTGTACTTTAGGGGAGGAATCTGGGCAGAAAAGCCCCTTCTCGAGAAGGAGCCACCACAGAAGCTGAGTACTATTTTATTGGGAAGGAGCTATCTGACTTGGCTTCATTACAGATTCACACATTCAATCACACCAACATCACTTTTCAAATACCATCTCTTACAAATGGATGTTGTTAACTTTCCCCGACAGTAAAGGCACAGCATGTGATTTTCATCCATCAGAGAAAGCTTAATAAATCAACCAGTACATTACAGCTTCACGCCAAGTTAGCACCTTCATCATGGAATGAAATTAGCAAAGCAAATACACTGGCTAATTGTGAAATATGCTAATTACCAGCTCAACCCGTGAAATAAGGCATGAGTGATGTGTGACGAGCTTTGTACAGAGTCGTGAACACTTGGAAATGCGACACTTAAATAAAGTCTAAAACTGCTTATGCAGAGAGAAAGGAGAACAGACAGGGCTTGGGAACAGGCATGGTGGAAAAATATTTTCATAAGAAGTTTGAAACCTTTTCACTTCTGCTACTCTCAGGGGATTAAAGGCTGGGAGTAGGGAAATGCGCTGATAACAGGCTACAGACCATTTTTCATCTTTTTCACACTAATCTAAGTCTATTCAAGGTCATTACTGAAGAGAACCGAGCTAGCAGTTTGGGATAAATTCACAAGCTGGCACGGTTTGACTTGAAGTCAACAGAGTTGTGGTTTTCCATCACTAGAGAATTTGTCTTTTTATCTGATGAATTCAGACTCTTTTGCTCACAAGCTAGGCACTGACAGTTGGTCTTTGTAAATGTCTTCATTATTGAGAATGAAAAGATGATGCATAGGAGCATATCCCAGCCTAGAGGTTTCTCTGCCATTCACTTCGGCTATTATGCAGACTCTTACTTCTGTTTCTACACAAATTTCCTACTTGTGTTTTTGTATTGATCTTCTAATTATGTAGTGTTTTCTCTGTTTAAAATTCTCACCCCTCCTCCCCCCATTTTTCATCCTGTTATGGGGAAAAGAAGGAATAGAGAGACAGATAAAGTCTTACTATAGTTCAACAATGAGTGAAAGCAGGACAGATGAAGAGAATCAGTCCTCTTTTAATAGAAGTGTCCAACTGTTAACTCTTCAACTCTTCCCATGGAGTCTAACAAGGTTTACTGACATGCAGGCTTGGATAAGAGGTGCAGGAACTAAGCCTTCAGAGACTTTGAAAAGCAGCGCCAATGTCCGAAAATGGCCTAATATTTTGATTTATAAAAATGGAATTAATCCAACAGTTCATTCCATAATAAATTATCTCTTTAAGATTTATTTTTCAAAAATTGTTACCTGGGGCATTCCCAGCCCTCCATTAGATTAGCATAAATTCAACAGTTGTGTGTGTGTGTTTGTTTGTTTTTCAAATTCTACTGTAAAACAAGTGATAGAATGAAATTAAACTTCCAGAAGTGCTCAGACAAAATCAAGACTGGAAATGAACAGGGTTTTTTTCTATATTTCACCTGATTAAAACAACCAAACCAAACCAAACCAAACAAAAAAAAACCCAAAACCCCAAAAACCACAAAAAACCCCAAACAAAACAAACAAACAAAAAACCCAAACAAAAAAACAATTCACTAATAGAAAGATGAGACATTATTTCATGATTTATTTTTATCAGTAGAATGATCTGCAGCTAATCGTGTGTTAGTAAAGGGGAAATTGTTTTGACCCTCAGCTTTTCTACCTTTCCAGGTTATGTGGACCTTCATACTGGCTGACAAAGATACAGACCTTGTCTAGCTCTTTTAAGCTTTTTATAGTAACCTCACTTGAGAAAAATGAGTAACTCCATGATCACTTTAGTTAACACAGCTCTACACTCTTGCTAAAAGATCCCATCCCCCAGCTCTTTACTCTCACATCCTCCCTCATGCCCACCCATCCTCATGGGTTCTTGGCCAATGCTGTGAGTTGGATCAGGGAACTGATCCAGCTGAAAACTCTCACTCTCTAAAGATACCAAATTTCATTTGTTTCATGTATGGGTGAGTCATACAAAGATCTGTCTCGTTCAATGCTGTCTCCAGAAGTCACTGACAGCACATACTTTGGGAAGAAGAGCATTCAATTGGATAATGGAATGTATCCACAATACCTTCCTGGTCTTTAGGCAGTCTATAGCTCAGGGATATGTACATGTGATTTTACACCACAGTCAAACTGCAGAAGCTCTTCACCTCTAGACACCACAGAATCAATTAACAGGTGTCCAGGATAAGAGGATAGTAACTTGAAAAGGGTTAACA
Organism: Megaceryle torquata; assembly: GCA_024611175.1. Lineage (NCBI taxonomy): Eukaryota > Metazoa > Chordata > Aves > Coraciiformes > Cerylidae > Megaceryle > Megaceryle torquata. Next base: position 68,300 of record JANIJG010008272.1, on the reverse strand, counting down.
TGCAGATTTTTAGTAAGTCCTTGCAGCACAAAACCCCCAAATGTATGATCACCAGTTTTGTTGGTTCTTATTGTTGGGGTTATTTTGTTGTTGTTGGTTTTGGTGTTTTTGTTTTTGTTTTTTTTTTTGCTTAGGGTTTTGTTTGTTTGTTTGTTTTTCTAGTTATCAGCTACTTGATAAACATAAGCTCAGCAAAAGCATATAAGGATTGATGTGTTTCTATAAATTTGGCATAACTTTATCTCCCTTTCCCCCCATCTACACTTAACTGAAAAAAGCCAATTTATGTATGTTTTAAAATTAAAGCTGAGTATTTACAGTAATACTTTGGTTTATACCTGGTAGGTTTGTTTTGTCTCTGTGGAACAAAGTATTAACTGCCTTATTGGGTTTCTAACTAGTTAAGGATTGTCTTTCAAGACAGACTTAGAGTCAGCATTCTGGCAAAGTTCAGATGCTGGTTTATCCCATGAGCTTTTTTCCATTAGTTTTTGGTATTTTATTTCTGCTCTTGAGGGATTAAATATCTGAGCTAGTTTATCAAAATCTGCTTGCTGGATCCTAGCAAGAGTAACAAGATGAGAAAAATATAGCCTACAGGTAGTGCCTGTTCATTTTACATCTGACAGACCTGCAAAGAAGGGCTAGGAAGGGATGGGAGCACTTGTCTTCTCATGTCACTCTGGAATAAGGTGATGGAGACACTGGTGGCAGTAAGGCCATCCTGTGAGGCATGGACAGGTGAATGAACACTATAAATCAGACCTACATAATATGGCCAAGATGAGCAATCTAGAGCAGAAGTGCCAAAGATGTACATAGGCAGAATATGGATGGATGGGAAGTAGACCACAGTATTTTGGCACAGGCTTCTGTGGGAAACGAAGTATCTCCAGTTCATAACTTAACAGTGAATGTCAAACTCAAGGCCTTGCCTTGCACAAAGACAAGGTACCACCAGACTTCTCATAACTGGATCAAACCTGTGGCAGAAGGGGACATGTCTCACCCTTATGTGAAAGGAAGGTTGGGTGTTGCTTCTGTCATAGTCCAAAGAAAAGGACATTTCAGGCTCTGGTGAATTGTGGGACTAGATTTTGTTAATTTCATTTTCTTCTCATTCTCTCTGCTGGCCTGAATCAGTCACTAAAGTCACACCCACGTAAGGCTGGTAAGTCTGACAGGAGACTCAGGAGTTAGATTTTAGTATTTAGAATACTGGGTGTATAGGGGACGTGGGCGGGAAGCAAGATGATGTAAAGTCACACAGTGTGTTTTGAGGAATTTACGTGTTCCTTAGTGTATTTTCCTTGACAGTTTGCAGAAATACAGTGAGTCAGCTGTCATCATATAATATATTAGTATAAAACAGTGTAAAAAGGGACAATATGCTTAGGTACTGATTAAAGAGAAAAGGGGAAGGCAAAAAAACCCCAACCCACCACCAAAAAACCAAGCTGTTTGTTAGTGAATGGGAATTGTGAGAAAGTTTGGAAATGTGCCTCTTCTCAACTTCAGGAATTAGTTTTGAATTAGTTGGAAGTATTTTCATTCAGGCTGCAAACCAACCCAAAGACCACCTGCTGTGAAATAAAGGAGCACAGACCAGCGGTTATTATAGCAATAGCCATAAGTTTATTGCTTATTGGTACTAAACTTAAATCTTAGTAATTTTGAATTACTGAGTTAACTTAGATTTATGGAGTTGCAGGATCATTTAGAACTGCAGTCATTCCAGAATGGTATATTATCTAAACCAATTTTCTTATAGTGATGCAATTGCAATACCCTAGTTACGGTTGTATCAGCGTTTCCATTATAAACTCCTATTTTCAGGGTTTTGTAATTTGACCATAAAAATTCACTCCTTGTTGAAATTTGTCATACAAGGTCTGAGATGAACAATTTTATTTTTTTTTCTTTCTTTCAAAATTTAAAGAAAAAAAATTAAATCTGATCTGTTTGGCCGCTTCTAATGTTCCAGCTCTGCAAACAACAAAACCAATAAAACAGAAGTTGGCTCTTTGACATCCTTCATTGTCCACTTACCATAACTTAGATGACACCTTTCTTCATGAGTAGAATATGGCAAATTCCTCCCGTGTTGTAACAGGGAGGAAAGCAAATCACACACATCATTAGAAACACGTGGGGGAAGATTTGCACATCTTCTTAGCTTTTCTAAATGTGAGATTTCAAGGGCTCAAAAAAGAGTTAAAACCAACTTTTTTTTTTTGAGAAATATGAGATGGAAAAAGAGGGCTTAAGTTTTGGAAAGTTAAATGGTTCACATGACACGATGGGCCTTATGGAAACACCTCTGATTTGTATTTGCTCTTTTAAAAATTTTGCTGAGAAACATTAGCAATATCTTTCCACTAAAGAATTCCCATGAATGTAACCAAGCTAAAATATTAATATTTACCTAAATTAATTCAATATTGATTCAACTTGTTATTTTTAATTCTGATTTATTCATTAGTGTTTCCTCATAAATCAGTAATGTTGATATATTAGCTCAATCTGCTTATTTCAAATGTACCTCTCTATCCACTAGAAGGCATACCTTACATTCAGATTAATGTATTTACAGATGGTGGAGTCTTACTCAGAACCATGTTTAAAGGTGCATTTTTTCCATCTGATTTCAGACTAATGCAGATAAGGTCTGACATTTCAACCACGAGAAAATATACCTGTTTTGGCTTTAGCATTAAATGAAACTAACACTGATTATTTTGCCTCTGGCTGCTAATTATTACCGTACAGTACTTCAGAAATACTTAAAGCCACAGAGTGTGTAAACATACAGCAAAGTTCGCAAAGTCACAGTTGGATCAAGTACCTGCAAAACAATTGCTTTCATAAAGCCTTATTTTAATCTCATGGTGCATTTAACTGAAACTCAGATTCTGTAAAATCACCCCTATTCTTTGAACTGTGAGATGGACTTGTATTCTTGTTTATTTCTCCTGTGGTTAATAGGCCATTGAAATGGAAGGTTTGGGTTAACCTCAGAAAGGGTGCCAAATACTACTGTTGCTTGAGGGATTGATCCTATGCTCAAGGAAGTTGATGACAAAATACCTGTTGATTGCAAAGAATTGAGATTTAACCCAAAAGAATAATAATACCCCCCACTCCCCATGTATTGTATTCTTAAAAATCTAAACCTGCACATAATTTTGGAAGTGGATATGATGTATTTCTATGTTAGACACACATTTTGCACCTATCTAAAATAAAACATATGGTGAAGTTTCTGATGAGGATTAGGAGTGGGTGCCAGCCATAAGATTTAAGGTACAAATCCCTGCCTGGGTTATTCAAATCAGTATTAATTAATGTAGAAAATAGTGGAAATTCTTTTTGTATTATTGAAATGAAGTAATTTATTTTTTAAGAAAGCATATAAATGTGCCCCCCCCCCTTTTTTTTTTAATTATGAAGAAAATTGATAAAATGTTGAAGTTTCATAAAAAGCTAGGGATAATGTCAGGATTTATTTCTGCTGTCGTTTGTATCTTTAACTTCAAACATTTAAAATTATATGCTGGACAAAATATTTACTGTGCTTATAGTTTACTGCATACAGCCAGCATAGCTCAAAACTAAGCTTAGGTCTGAACCAAAACGGAAGTTTTGCAAGGAAAACTATTTGCCTTGCACGCAGTCCTGAAAAGTGCTGGTAAATTGTGCGGTGTTCTGAAAGAGCTTAGTAGACAACGCCTCCACTTATTGATGCATGTTTCATGATGGTTAAAGGTGTTTACATTTTCAGTATGGTTACTCAAAAGAAATCTTTCTTTAGCTTAAACATGTGGCTTTAGTCAACAAAATTTGATAATCTTGGCCTGATGCTAAGCTGTTGTGATATCATATTGTTAACATTATAAGGCTGTATTATTTGCTTTACCATAATTAAACAGTCTTATGATTATATTTATATTGGTGTCCTTGAAACTGGGCAACTATCGAAGTTTGTCTCTTGCCATGATAATATTTTTCTTTAAATAGAAGAGATCAACACTGGGTAAGACCAAGGAACTATTAAGCTTGCTATTTTATATATATAAAATCAAGCCATAGAAGAATTACATGTTGGAGTGCACCCTTCAGATATGGAAAATGTGATTTACATCCCACGTAGTTAGGAGAAAAAAATGAAGTAGAAATTCAAAGCAGTCAGTTGGTGGTTTTAGATACTCCAACATACTGATGAACCAATTCAGGATTTCTCATCTCCCTTATTCTGGGTATATTTTGATGATGACATGAATGGAGTTTCAGCAGTGGACTTTGCACCTACTCTATTATGTCACAGTTCTGTGGAAATCCAAGACCAATTGTCCCCAGCAGGTGAAATTGGCCTACACTATCATAAGTCCATATAAATGTATTGAATATTTAAGACTCCATGGGGCTTCTTTATATTCTCTCTGATGGCAGTGAGACAGAGGTGAATGACTCAAAATGAGAACTGGCAGAAAAGAGCCTGTAAACCACGATAATTTTAAATTCTCTCACTTTTTTTTTCCAATTCTAGTACAAGATGAGAGAGTGAAATAACAAACATTTTCACTAGACAAAATAAAACAAAATAGATACTATTTTGGATCAGGTCAAAAACAGTGTTTGTTTTCATAATTGTAAAACATTTTCTTTCAGAACCAGGTTTTTTTTACACATTCTTAAGTGGCAAATTAGCTCACAGTTTGGAATGATCTTGAGATAGAAAAAAAATCCTTGAAAATCATACTTTCTTACACAATGAGAGATTTGTTTCTAAAAAATTGGCATATTCTAATATTCTGCTAAGGGGAAAAAATAAATAAAAGCTTCAGTAGTAAAATTCCTGAACTGCATCATTCAAAATATATATTTATTAGGAGAGGCAGCGGGAAATGTAAGGATCCCAGGAGATACTTTTCAGGTTTTTAGTACCTTGTTTTGATTTTGCCACTGTTGGTAAGAGGACACTTTGCTTTTTTAGGAGTTAATTTAGTTCATTTTCAGGTATTCCATCTTCATTTCTAAGACTGCCTGCTGCCTATCTCCCACATGGAAGATATATTCACACATGCTTCTTCTTTCCTCAGAAAAACAGGGAGATGAATTCTTATGGGATCTCACCTTATAGATCCAATGTCTTTCATTCATGCTTTCCACATTGGACAAGAACAATGGTTTATAATTTATTTTCTTTCCCTTCAGTTTTCCTATGATCAAAGTAATTTCTCTGGATTAAAATCTGGGTTTATAAAAGATATTAGAATGTTGGCAAAGACAACTGTGTTTTTCAAAGTCAAAGATAATTATAAATTAGCTGGTAAACTTATAGTGTCTTTTTCACAACAAACAAAAAATTGCATTGATTATGTAAAGAAATAAGGCATCCTCACAGGGAGATGCATGGATTTATATAAAGGGATGAATCTATACTAGCAAATAAAATGGGCAATGGACCTTCCAATGGAGGGAGATGGCATTAAGGCGTGCTATTTCATACCAGCCAAAGCTGTGTTGAGGAACATGCTAACAAATGATGGCAAGACTGTGGGACCCAGCTCAGCTCTATGTCTTGGAGCTGGTTTGATTTATATAGATGAGGTGGGAAATTGGTATCATTATTTGCTTGGGATTTGGTTGGTGTTTGTTTGTTTTGCATTTTTGTTATGGTGGTGGTATCTTTTGTGGTTTGGTTTTCTTTGTTTTGTTATTTATTTGTTTTTGCTTTTGTTTTGTCTTATTTTTGAAATAAAGAAAACATTAGTAAACACTCAGTAAACATATTTCACCTGTTTATATCCATTTCCCTGTTTGTTAATGGGTGTAAAAATACTGACATCCTTTGGAAACATCCTTGAGATATGCTGATAATAAACGTTATATGTGAGCAACATTTATTTAATCATCATTTTTTTCATATCATAACTTATAAAGATGATGAAATTAGATCACATAGTCATTGCTAGGGAGTGAAATGAACATAAATTACTTTGGCACCAATTGCTTCAATGTGGAAATATTGGTGTGATTAGAGCCAATAAAGTTGGAACAACTCTGGTTCTTCCAGCCAAAAATGTGGCTTACTGGCAAGTAGAAAACTAGCTGGACCTCTGCCAGATACTGCATGCACAGCTGTATAGATTATGTGCCATTGCTGTTCCATCTGTAAAAAGGGCCAACATATCCAATAATTCATGACTGGACTGAAGTTGAAAAGGAATTCATTAGGAAGAAGAAAAGATAAAAACAGAAGGGAGTGACCTGTATCTCAAAACAAGAAGTTCAAGATTCTTTTTCTTAGATTATCTTCATTAATTTTCCCTTTCCTTTAAAACAACAAAAACAGCAACAACAAAACAAAACAAAACAAAAAAAAAAGGGGGGGGGGAGTGACATGGTTTCAAGAAAACCAGCTTGGTTTTTCTTGGTCAACTTTGTGGAAAGAGATTGGCCAAAGAAAGAAAGAAGTCTTTGGGAAGATGATTCTGAGATACTAGTAACGAGGATAATATCAAGAACTAAATTCATTTAGTGGATGATTTAGGAGGCCGTTCTGAAAGATCCAGTATGGAACAGTAGAAAGTTAACTTCTTTTTTTATGAAAGAAAGTGTGATATAACTTTACACTGACTGGTCAGATGTATTAACAACATGGTTCAGCTTCTTCATTTATTTTTTTTAAATAAAGATCTGAATTTGGAATAAGCACCACAGCAATTAGAATTAGAGAGACACCAAGTGGTAATATGCTCCCCATAGTTGTAACTTAGTAGAGTAACTTTAGGATTTTACCAAGACACACAGAAAAACCTCTAATCTGATTATGAGCTTCCTCCTTTGTTTACCTGCTAAGTTCAGAAAGCAATGGAACTAGTCCTGCATGAAAACATAAGACACTTGAATTAAAAGGAACCATAATCTATAAAATACAGTGCAAGAAATAGGTGTATCAGCTACCCCAGTCTCTAAAACCACAGTTCAGCTCATCAGTGAACTTGTGCTCATATGCCATCATACATTTCCCAATTCATTTTCTTAAGAAATTCTCCTCTTTTCTCTACTGCATCTATCTCAGACAGGTCTTTAATCTTCACTTCTTTCAGAAAATACTAAAATTTATAGCTAAGACTTTGAATAGAGTTTTGTTTTGAATAAACGCTGAGGTCACATACCATCCTTAGTGACTGTAAAGATAGGCCAGTTACTGGGTTTCTTGAATTGTTATGACCAAGTACCTTTACTTTTCCTAAATTGATCTTTACATTAAGCATAACCAAACAGATCAAAAGGCAAAACAAATGAACACACAACAAATGGAAAGTGAAGTTAATGTTGCTCGCTTTCTGAGTTATTAAATAAATAAAATCTTCTAGTCTTCTAGGACAAACTAAATTTTCTTGTTCAGCTCAGTCCATTTCACCAGCTTATTTTTGTTCTCTTTCAGTGCATTTTTATCTATGACTATAAATTAAATTATCTTTCAAAGATCTTTCAGTGCTATGACTTACTTAGTTGTTAATTTTGCTTCAATTTAGTGACCTTCTGTCCTGTCCACTGATTCTGACAATCTCAGATGAAACGTTTTGAGAAACTAGAACCGGTATTTATGTCCCTGTTTGTTTTTTTCCCTTTGCCGAAACCAATATCAAACCAAATGTACTGCAATCCCTCAGTTTGAGATTCACTTCATTGTGATTCTCTGGTTTGGTTGTTTGTTTTGGTTTTTGTTTTTTTTTTCTACCATATATTTAGATTCAGAATTCCCTGCCCAGTAGGAGAGGGAGGAAAGATTCATACTGGTCATTTGCATATTTTAACAGACGGAGCTGCTTTTACTGTGCAGCTGTCAATGCAGAAGAAATATTCTTTGGGGTAAAGCACTAGGTTAGGCAAAAAAGTCTGTGAAGACTTCCAGATCTTCCACTCCTGCTTTTTCATCAATGGAGATACTGGTATGGTGTAAGATTATCTACCTTCCTGTAATGAGAAGGACAGGTCTCCCTGCTGGCTTCTGGAGAGCTCAGCTCCCTCAGACACTAAAATCCATTCTATTTTAATACTCCAAGAACAGATGAGTGTGCTTTGCAACTGCTTGGATTTTGATAATGAAACAGATTGGATTAAATTTTGCACTAGACCCATAAAATAGAAAGTTTCTAGCTCAGTGGTCAGTGATGGCATCTGCTGCATCAAACCTCAATGTATTCTTTCTGGGAGACATCAAGGTTTAGGACCACATTACATTCTGCTTCCTTTCAAAACCAGGCATTTTGGGTTTGTCTATCAAACAATAATAGAGAGTGATAAAGAAACGAACAGAAATGATAGATTTTTTACTAAAGGTGGAAGAATGGCAGGGTTAAACTACATATTTTTAATTGACTAAAAATCAAACAGACAGGAATGTGTTACCTAATTCAAGACATTTAATGTTGAAGGCCTTAAAGTTAAGGTGAATATGTAGGCCATTTCTTCATTCAATGGAAGAAAAAAAGACATATGGAGAGAGTTATCATGCCATAATTTACCATACCATACTACCTGATGTCTAATGTAGAATATTCACCTGGAGTTTCTCCAATTTATAAAAGGGAGGGAAATATTGATGATTAGCTTGAACTGAACACACATATTTTAGAAGGCTAAACATGGATGTGAAAATTCAAGCTTGGCTAGATTTACTAAGCTGAAGAGACAATGATTCTTCCTGTCTTTTGGTAATGGTGTTTAAATATCTCTGTCTTTCAGAAAGCTTCTTTGTCTTTAAATTTATGTTTTTCAGGTTTCCGCTTCCGAGCAGAGTTGTCTATTCAACTAAACTGTGTCTAAAATTGCTGTCAGGATGGACAAAGGCAGTAGCACTAAAAAATTGACACAAAAAATAGTAACACAGAGGGAAAGTAGCAATATATCTTACATGGTGGACTTCAGGGAGAGATCAACTCTCTCTTTCTGCAACCAGTCTTTCATGCTGACCGCTGCTGCCAGTCACATGACCCAGAGCAGATTTATAAATCTAGGAAGTATTAATATAACTCTTATTTCAGTCCCCCTGATAAAGTTGCAGAGCTTTATTTTTCACCATGCTTATTGTTAGAGAATAACCAAGTTACTTTATATGCTTTATTCTTCAATGCAAAATGGTATGTCTTTTTTTTTCTTTTTTTTTTTTCCCCCATTTATTTTGTGTTTGTGATTTGTGCCCAACAATACTGCCCACATATTTTAAAAGTGGCAACATAAGGAGTTATTTGCAAGAAGTCTTGAAGCACCATCAAGGACACCTGCTTGCAGGATTGTATTAAATTGAGATCAGCCAACATTACAGCGTATTTCAGCACTGGAATCAGCCAAAAATATGTCCCTAGCAGTGCTATTTTCATTATTCAGACCTTCACCCAAAATCTGTGTAACTGCCTCTTAAATTAATTTTCACACTTGCCTGTCTCTATAACTAGTTTCAGCAGCATGCTGTATATATTAACTACAAGGAAATATTGCAGGTAGAAGAGTTCTCCCTGAAGTCAGTAGCACGCTCCTTAAATTCAATCCACGGTCTCTCAGTCCCACGCTTGCAGTGGGGGGCACCTGTCATCTTTTTCATCAAGACAAGCAGTGCCCTAGATTCTGCACCCCTCCCCCCCCTTCCCACCATACAGGTACGTGTGAGTGTATGTTCTTTTGCCACTGAATTTTTTATTCAATAAATAAATAAAACTTTCCTGAAGTTGCTAAGGTCTCAAAGGTGTAGGAACTTGTAACATGAAAAAAAAAAAAATTAAAAAGAAAATAAAGGAAAGGAAAAAATGAGTTCAAAGAAAGCCAGGCAAAGTAGAAAAGAGAAGATCAGTTCAGTAGGATGCAACAGCAAAACGGAGTTGTTCTAGACTAACAGCAGTGGAAGGGATGGGAAATATCATGGGATAATGGTTTTAAACTCAAAGAGGGCAGATTGAGACTAGATTTAAGGAAGAAATGTTTTACAATGAGGGTGGTGAAACAGTGGCCCAGGTTGCCCAGAGAGGTGGTCAATGCCCCAGATTGGATGAGGCTCTGAAAAAACTGCTCTAGTTGCAGATGTCCCTGCTCACTGGAGAGGCATTGGTCTAAATGACATTTAAAGGTCTCCTTCAGCTGAAATCATTCTCTGATTCTGTGATTAAC
>JANIJG010008272.1:41718-53288 GCA_024611175.1 Megaceryle torquata | reverse complement strand
CTCCCCTCCCCCCCTCTCCTCTCCTCTCCTCTCCTCTCCTCTCCTCTCCTCTCCTCTCCCCTCCCCCTCTGTCTGCCTCCCCCTAGCTCCTCTCTTCCTCCCCTCTCTGCACTTTCTTCCCTCCCTCACCTTAACTGCCCTCTCACACTCCCCCCTCTTCCGTCCCCCCCATCTTGTCTCCTTTCTCTTATGGGGAGTCCCTTGCTCAGGCTGCTAATTTCTGCAGGTGTCATCATTAGGTACCCAGCTGTTCTCATACTTTATATAGGAAAACAAACTGAGGGCATCCACCAAGCAGCAAGAGTGAGATGTGACAACACCAAGTCCAAACTGAACCTATAGACCAAGTGCCATAAGTTGTTTGAGAACTTAGAGCTTAAAGAAGTACCCTATTGCAGATAGATGCTGAGAACCTTTAGCTATTATTGACTACAATGGAAGAGTCAGATCATCTTCTTTTCTAGAAACAGGTCACATAATTAATTGCTTATGTGTGGTGATTCATAACTTATTTTAGGGACCTAAGGTTTAATAGTTTTCCCTATGAACTGGAAAAACTCACACTAAAAATCAAAGTCAGTACTGAAGTGAAGATAAAGGCAACCTTAGCTCTCCGGTCCACAATGTCTTCAATTATACTACTTCTTTATATCTATGCTGCATATGAGTAACTCTTTTCCTGCCTAGGGGTTTCTTTTGTCTTTTTCAGTGGTCAGAAAATGAAAGACATCTAACAATAAACAGAAATCAGGTTAGGAAGTTAAATGAAGAATAATATTTCATCTAAAGGAAACATTTGGTATACAACATCAGGCCTATGCAAGGATTACTAATGGAATAGATTCACTTTACCCAGGGTTAGAGAAGTGCCCACTCAATATTTTCTGCAAAGAAAAGAAGTGGGAAAAGCTATAAATACCCAGCTTTAAAAGGTATCCAGGGCATCACTCTTGTTAAGTCTTCGGTTACTGTGAACAGCCAAGGTTTGAGTTTTTCACTGACTTTGAGGCATCCTAATGACTATTGATTGCATAATGCCACCAAAGGATGTGGTTTTGGTATCAGTAGGGATTCATAGGTAAAATTCTTTCTCATGGAGCTCCAAGATCATGTCTTGCACCATTCTGAAGGTCTCCACACCTCTGGGTACACAACTGTCCTTCAGGTTTTCCTACTTAAGCAAAAAAATATGCAGTAGTCTTCCATGCTGGTACTTTATTCTTAGCACCCAATGAGATATTGATGATTAGCTCAGGTCTTCTTGGGTGCAATCATCTTCACACAAATAAATTTACATGGTCCATGATATTCCTACACCATTTTTTTTGGAAGATACACAACATTGATTATTTGGCTTGCCTTTTCATTTCTACAAACCAATACTCATCCTTGGACTTCTCAGGTTTAGAGTTGGAATAAGGTTTCAGGGTAAGACTTACTGACCCTGTTCCTCTATCCTTCTGGCCTGACCTTCAAAACCAAAGTTGGAGAAGGACTCAGTTAATGTATGTCTGCAAACTTGTAACTTGATTTTTATATAAGTGCTAAGCTAACTCTGTTTAATTGATTTTCCACATTGTACACTGAGAAATAGGATTTTTATGGCTCTTGAATAATTCAGAACTTTGATTCCTAAGGCAAAAAAAATGGGCAAGGAATAAAAGCATAATTATCATTGTAGCAGAGGTCAAAAGGACAAGCTGGCCATAAGTTCATAATGTGCTTGTGCTCTTGGACTCATTGTAGACTGTGGAATATTACCTTGTTGAAATCTTATTACTTAAGGAAGTAAAAAAAAAAAGCACACAGGCAGTTAGCTGCAAAAGAAATGGAGAAAGTGTTAATTTTTAAGCAAGTTTGACAAAGATTGAGTTTCATATGACAAATACTGTCAGCAAGACAGGATTCTGTCAGTGGAAGAAGTTTAAACATTAACAATTTCTGTCAGGCTGTTGACACAACCACGGCAGACATTTCCCAAGATGCTGAGATGACTGCTGGCATTTGTCAACAATCCTGTCACAGTGACAGCAATAAGACCATGTCTGGAAATGTGACAGTTTTGGCTTTGTGTTCCCCTGAGCATTGGCCCAGGTGTTCAGAGAAAGTGTGGGAAAAACCCGTATTTCTGCATTGTCATTCGAACGCAGAAAAAACACAGGAGGAAAATGAGCTGTCACTCCAATTCCCATGATGCCTTGCTGCTTAGCATAACTCTACTCTGCGGCCCAGGGTCCACTGGTCCATACTCTGACAGATAATTAAGAAAGCAGCAGCTTTTTCTAGACGGCTCTTCCTCATGATTTGCATTTTAGCCAGAGGCGACCAGTTATAAAAAAAACATGATGGAAAGATGGTAAGAAGCCAATTAGATGGATGGATGGCTGACTGACAGCTCTCTGGTATTACTACTCCAGATTTCATTGTATGTAGCCTGGCAGTTTTCAACAAGAACCAACTTTTGCAGGTTTGTAGAGCTGTTAAATGAAGGACTATATATAGAATGTAATGGTTTTGCACAAATCTTTTACATTTTACTGAAAATAAACATTTATTGTTTCCATTCTAGTTCAAGTGCAATAATCTTTCTTAATTAACCACAATTTACGTAACCACATTCAGAAATTCTCAAAGACTTTGTATTAAAATAGCTTTGTCAATACAGCAATGATTAAAAAGTGAGCTGTGAGTTAAACTGTGACACTTTACAACACGGCAGAGGTGAAGGCAGTTAGTAATTAACGTTTTGAAGAAATAAGTCTGATTTTTAGCATAATTAAATGACACCGATTCTCTTGAAAGAGTGAAATATTCATTTGAAAGGAATAAAATATTTGAAAGAATGCAGAGAAATCTGAATTTTCTCATTGTACTGGAAGAATCTGTTCTCAGAGGATGCTTCCTTTCTTCTGGGGATCTTTTTTTTTAATATTTTTTTCTGTTGTTTTTCCCAGAAAGAAAAGATTGTTTTTCACAGGACCTAACAGTTTTAAATATGAAATAGCTTGTAAATTGCTACTTTCCAGCTCATCTGCTCAGCTCAAACAGCTGGTAGCCAATCAGAAATATTCTTCTATGCTAGTGCCTTGTGGCTGTATCTCACTATAAAATTTAAACATTAGCAGGGCTTTTGTTTCACTTTTGTGCTGTTTGTGGATTATTTTTTTTTTATGAATACCAAATTTACCAAAGTGCGGCAGCAATTGCAGTTCCAAAGCTGCAACTGCCAGCCGATGAGTAATAGTCTTTTTGAACATAAAAAGTCCCTCATCTTTTTTTTTTTTTTGGTTCTGCAAGTTTATCCATTGCTGGCAATTATCTCTTGATGAATGGTTGGTTGTTTCAGCAAAGTTTCCCATAAAGAAGTGCTTCAAGGAACATGACTTTGTGGCTGTGAGTCATCCAAACTGTTGGGAACATGGGTGACTGAAAATGTCACTCCTTTCTTTTTCCTGCTGCAATGTAAGAAAACCAAAGTGAACTCATTGGAATTTCCTTGGTCAAACCTGTCTAGGATTTTTTTTTTTTCTTTTTTCCAGATAAAATAATAGCACATAAATATAAAGGAAATTCAGTACATGTTAAAGACTGGGTTATACTAATTCAAGATATTAATTCATTGTTGTCCAGGAGCTCCTGTACAATCTCAGACACACAAAAAAATGGAAGCAAAAGAAGGTAGAAGCAACAACAGGTAGCCTGGGAGGAATACAGAGGAATTTTTCAAGCAGTCAGATATTAGGTTAGGAAAACTAAAGCCCCAATAGAATTAAATCTGGCCAGGGATATCAAGTGCAACAAGAAAAGTTTCTATATGTATGTTGGTGATAAAAGGAAGATTAGGTAAAATGTGAACCCTCTCCAGAAGGAAATGGGGAGACCTGTTTACCTAGGACATGGAGAAGGCAGAGATACTCAGTGACTTTCTTACCTTAGTCTTCATCATCAAGTCCTCCAGCCACAATGACCAAGTTGCAGAAGGCCAAAAGCAGGGACTGGGAGAATGAACAAACCACTGTAGGATAAGATTAGGTTTGAGACTATCTAAGGAACCTAATGTTGCACAAGTCCATGAAACCTGATGCGAATCATCTGCAAGTCTTGAGGGAACTGGCAGGTGAAGTGGCTAAGCCACTGTCCATAGTATTTGAGAAGTCACAGCAGTCTGATGAAGTTTCCACAGGCTGGAAAAGGGGAAACGTAACCCCAGCTTTTAAAAAGGGAAAAAATGAAGACCCAGGGAACTATAGGCCAGTCAGTTTCACCTCTGTACCCAGGAATATCATGGAGCAGATCCTCCTGGAAACTGTGCTAGGGAACATGGAAAATAAGTAGGTGATTTGTGACGGCCAGCATGGTTTCACTAAGGCAAATGGTGCCTGACAAATTTGGTAGCTTTCTACACCAGTGTTACAGTATTGTTGGATAAGGGAAAAGCAACTAATGTCATCTACCTCAGCCATGCAAAACATTTGACACTATCCCACACAACATGGATTTCATGGATGGACCACTCAGTGGATAAGGAATTGGCTGACTGGTCAAACTCAAAATGTTGTGGTCAATGGCTCAATGTCTGAGTGGAGACCAGTGGTGTTCCTCAGGGGTTAATATTGGTACCAGCACTGTTTAACATCTTTGTTGGCAACATGGACAGTGTCACCGAGTGCACCCTCAGCAAATCTGCTAACACCAAGTAATGTGGTGTGATTGAAATACTGGAGGAAAGGGATTCCATCCAGAGGGACCTGAACATGCTTGAGAGGTAGAACTGTATGAACCTCATTGAAGTTCCACAGGGCCAAATGCAAGGTCCTGCAAGTGGGTCAGGATGTTCCCAAATAATCCCTAAATGTACCTGAGTGGAGAATGGATTAGGAGCAGCCCAAGGACTTGCACCTGCAGCACATAAAGCCAACCATAGTCTGCACTGCATCAAAAGAAGTATAACGGGGAGAGGTTATTTTGCCCCTCTACTCTGCTCTGGTGAGATTCCATCTTGAGTACTGTGTTCAGCTCTGGGCTCCCAACATGAGATGATCTGTTGGAGTTAGTCCAGAGAGAGGTCATGAAGATAATTAAGGGGCTGGAGCACTTCTTTTATGAGGACAGGCTGAGAGAACTGGGGTTGGCTCTGGGGACACCTTATAGTGGCCTTTCACTGCCTAAAGGGGGCCTATAGGAAATCTGTGGTGAGACTTTTTACAAGGGCTTGTAGTGATAGGGCAAAGGGTAATGGCTTTAAACTGAAATTGGATAGATTTAGATTAGATGTAAAGAAGTTCTTCACTCTGAGGGTGGTGAGACATTGTAACAGGTTGCCTGGAGAAGCTGTGAATGTCCCCATCACTGGATGTATTCAAGGCCAGACTGAATGGGGATTTGAGAAATCTGGTCTAGTGGGAGGTGTCCCTGCCTATGGCAGGCAGGGTGGAATTAGATTATTTTTAAGGTGTCTTCCAACCCAAACCATTCTAGGAGTCTGTGCAACTATAAATTTGTGAGTCTATGTGTTTATGAGCTAAATTCCTTGTAAGGGAAACAGGCTGATCTGTGATGGGAACTGGAAAATTATTATAATTCTGAAACAGCTTTAGTATAGGAATTGTGATGTAGTGTTTAGGAAGTCCTGTATGGCTGAGGAAAATCTCATGCTACTTTTGCTGACCTGAATTTAAAATCTTGGGAGAATCTTCCATGAGAAAAATCAGAATGTAGGCTTAAATTTATATTTATAACCTTTGACAGGAACTTGTCATGTTTCTTACAAGAAGTAGCAAAGATACAAAGATGCTGGTCATGACCACCTGTAAACTGAAATTACCATCTGCCATTGGGAAGACAAGAAGAATTTAGGACAAACTAACTGAAAAGTCTGATAATCCTGTATCTTCCAGATAGTTTAAATTACTGTTGGGTTTTGGTTTTGTTTTGTTGGGTTTCTTTAGTTGTTATGGGGTTTTTTTGTTTGTTTGCTTGTTTTTTTCCTGTTAGTTTTATGCCCATATTTACTTCTTTCAAAATATTATCTGTGCATTTGGTCTAGTAGCTGGTAATGAAAATCCCTGGGTTTTAAGGTCACCTTTATCCTAAGTATTCAAAATAGTCATAACAAAATGAAAAATAATGAGACCATTGTTCTTAAGGGCAGAAAGTTTTAATGACAGGGAGATATAATTAAACCAAAATATATTTTTAGCTTGTCCCACAAATCATGATATATATATATAGACGATCATATAAAAATATGCACACACATACATTCAATGGGAGGATTCTGCAAATAATTTCCAAAATGAAAGACACATCCTCACAGAAAATTATATGCATTTCAGAAGAAAGAAGGTCTGAAAGGAAGATGAGAAGGTGGGAAATGTAAATTTTTACTATAATGTTATTCTGATGCTAATTTATTTATTATTTATTTATTTTAAATCTAAATTGTAGGTTCATTTCAATCTCTTCTTTATTTGCAAACAATGCAAAACAAATACTGATTCAGAAAATTCACAGTGAAAATTGAGTTGATTTGGCTCACTGCTAGTAGACAAGAGGCAAATAAAGAGTCATGGCATATTTTCAAACTTTTTCATCTGGAAACAGCCTAAAACACTGGACAAAGTAAATACTGTGCAAAGTGTTTGCTGAGATATTTGGTTTTCTACAGATGGGTTTCTGAGGATGGGAAGACAGGGAAGTAACTGATAACCCATGGTGGATGAAGGAAGGGTGAGAAAGTGTGTTTCATTAAAACTTTGGTGATGATTTTGATGAGTTAGGCTGTAGTGATCAGATTAGGAACATGAGTATGAAAGCTGCAACTACTTCTGTGGAAAACATCTAAACTACCTTTGCCTACCTAAAAATCAGGCATTTAGTTTGAATCTTCTGATGTTAGGTTTAAAAAGCTCTAGGGATGATCCATCCTTTCCTAAGACCACGTGTCCTGACATTTCAATTATTTATCTTTATAAACTATAGGAGGAAGACTAATCTTTAGTTTAAAGTAGTCGCTCACTTTTTAGGTGATTTGTGTTGTATAAAATGGATTTCAAACTCCCTCAGTACATGGTTCTGCTTCGGGATTTAGATCTTACTTAGTTCTTTGGCTTTATCCAAGACTGGAGGCTAAGATATTGCTTGGCTCTGACACAGTGACTTTTGTGATAAATCACTTTCTTTAAGGAGAATCCAGAAATTTCCTTATAGGTCTTTTGCCCAATAGTCAATTCTGTCCAGGTCCCTAGATGAGTAATATTATAAGCCTGGAAGTGTTTTAAGCCTACCTTTCTTTGTTCTTTCAGTATAAGTAGCTAGATATGAACTGGTGCTTTATTATTATATAGCAAAAATTATTCTTTTTTTTTCTGCTTGATGCCCTATTCTCCCTACAACAGTGATGAAAATTGTATATCATATAAAGGCAGAAGATACTGAAGGTAAGAACTACTTTACTATTCACCACTATTTATTATTTCTAGTGCAATAAAACACTAAGAAAACAATAACACAGACTCCAAATATAGCCAGAGTACTTTAGGAGAAACAGTTTGCCTATGGTCTTGAAGCCAACACAGGCATAATTTAATATTAGATGATACTATGAATGTACTAAACATGACAAAACACTAGGTTCTTCAACCCAAACCAACACAAATGTGTCAGATGAAAACAACTCTTAAAACAGAGATTAAAAGCAGAGCAATTTTTGTGCAGAAATATTGCAGCAGGTCTTAAGGTTTGATTAAAAACCAGGAGAAAAATCCTTGCATTTCCCTAGTGGCCTGGAGAGCATGTTCAAAAAGTGTAGGGCACAGCAGCAAAAAGTCTGATCAGATAAGAGTTTAAAACAGAAAAGGAGAATCACTAGTATTCCCTAATTGGAAAACTGGAGAGAACAAGGGTGAGTGTAGCTTTCTAAAATCCAGGAGAAGGAAGACTGAGGAAGAGGAGGCATTCACTGAAATGTCAAGATCAAATCAATACAGCTTTTTCTGGGAAATCAATGCAAAGAATGGAAGACATTCAAGACAGGAGAGAAGCACATGCTTTCTCTGGAATGGATGAAAACTCCAACAGTGGCACTGAAACAGGTGTTGTTTTCATAATTAAAACTCAAGGGAAACCTGCCTAAAGGGAGCCATAATCATGAAATAGGGGAAAAATACCCATGGAGAACAACATCTCATTAGGAAAGATAAACTTCAAATGCAAAAACCGTTGAGTTAAATGATAAATTGTTTCTCTTAATGGTACTCTGGTGCGAGACAGTTTCAGAGATTCTGCTTATTTTGCTGCAAGCTGGTGATTAATGACTGAGAAGGTTTTCACACAAGTGTGAAAGACAGGCCTGAAAATGAAGATACAGGTTGTCTCTCTAAAGAGGCACTTTGTAAAACCATTGTCTGGACAGAAACAGGAAAGCCTTTGAGAAAGCCCTTATAATAACGGGCTGTGGAATGACCCAGTTTAGTTATTTTCTGTTTGGTTTCTAGTTAATACTGTTTTCCCCTTGTAACTGATGCACACTAAAACCTCAAGAATAAGACCCTGAGGCAATTCTGAAATCATCTACAGTGTATTTTCTCAGAGATAAAAAACATAAGTGACTCCAGTCCCTCTGACTCAGCTTGGTGTTCAGGTACCATGGAGTCAAATGTGATACAGACAAGCACAGTGTTGTCAGAAAGCCTCCAGGAAATCTGAAATGTCTGAGTGATTCCACGCTTGATTTTTCATAACCTTATCAATACTGTTCCTCAAATGGTGATGTTTAAAGATGGAGAGAAACTGCTTATGTCAAGGAGTGGCTGGTAGTGCAGAGAAAAGCTAATTTGCTCTGAATAAAACTCTTCTGCTATGAGCAGAGTTTTCAGAGGAGCAGTGTAGTGTAGGGATTTCTGACAAGAGGTTTTGGGGATAAACGTCTGCAGCAGTTCTCCAGTTTCTATGTGCTTAGTAGTCATAGCTTACTGGGATTCAGGAGCTGTTACAGTTGCCCTGCTGCATGTCCAGAGATACCAAATTTTGTAAACAAAGACACTATTCCAGCAAGTTCCTGGGTGGGAAGAAAAGGTGCACCATAAAGAACACTGTAAATTGTTCAGAGGTAAAAAAACTTGGCTGTTGCCACATATAGCGACTTGGAATATTTAGTCAAATATCTATTCAGTGATAACATGTTTAAAATGAGTGATTTTAAAGTCCTACTTCCAAACATATAGGCTCTGTTTGAAGACTGTGTTCATCATATGCAAGAAAAAAAAAATAATTTAGGAGGGATAAGAATTAACAATGTTCTCATGCGCGTAACAGAGGGTTAGTAATGAATAGCAGTGATTTTGTCTCCCAGCACATCACTGAAGAGATCAATACTTCATTGAGTTCAGACCTCTAGAAATTAAAAAAGCATGCTGGAAAACTTAAAAACATACAGAAAGATACCATCAGCAGTGAAAATCTTATACTGGAAAATGTAAGGATTTCCATCTCTTTTACTACATCTCCAAGACTAAAAAATGAAAACCCTGAGTTTATACCTCACATGCACAGAATATCAGGAATCACAAGACTCTTCTTTCTCATAAAGAAAATCTCATGATACTACCTGGAATTAAAAGATAGGCAAATCAACATTAGATAAAAACATATATTTCTTCATTCAGGGTGATGATCAAAAAGAAAAATAACCTATACAATTCTAAATTATCTTTTATAGAATTTTAACAAGATCTGTATTAGGCTTCTTAACAATAAGGCGTTGCTATAAAAATTACATCTCCACTTGATACAATTAAGCTGATATAGATGTCTAGAAGGTCATCTCCATACCGAAGATTTTTTATGGAGTTGGCTTATGGGGACATAGTGTTTCTTTTGTGTATGAATTACCAAGGTAAATAATCTCAGTACCCATCCCTCTGTTCTGCCACATTGCACAAAACTCACTTTATTTTGGGAGGAAGTGGGGCAAATAAGAAACAGAATTGAGCAACGCCCCATGAATTCAAGGGGGACACAAGTGTAATCTTTTGCAATTACAAATGCACTTGGAATATGGATAGGTTAAATAAAAATTATCAGGTTGGAGCCTTGCCAGAAAGGTGAGACAGCCTTATTGTCTTTGGTAGCTCAAACTTTCTTATTTCAAGGAAAACCAAGATGTCCCTCCAGAGGCTTTATGCACCATCCTCATCCAAGTGTCTATTTTGCAAATTTATACACTTAGCACTGCTGCCTCAAACGCTACATCACACAGATAGAAAGGAACCTAAATTCAGCTATTCCCAGAAGTGCAGGAGCTATTGCCCAGACAGAACTGAGCTTTCATGTCTCCTGTCCAGAGAGCAAGACAAATTATGCACCTTACAAAAGGATTTTTTGACCTGAATTATTTTAGCCAACTAATCTGAAAGACAACAAACCCAACGTGTCCTACATAATCACTTTTTTTTTTTTTTTTTTTTCAGTTTTGGGTAGATAACACTGTGAACCTGGATTTCACTGATGCCATTTTTTTCCTAGATTTCTAATATGGACAACTAAGTCATTAGGTGGCAACTTTTCTACACAGAAGTCTAGCCTTGACAGAAGGTGAAAGTAGATGGTCCCATCCTAGCCTGTGGCTAGAAGTACTGTTGTTTTATCCCAGTCTCCATGTTGAGAGGAGCACAGAAGCCAAGTTTTGTCTATCCTGCAGGAGATCTCCAACCTCTAGGTGACATATAAAAATTAACTTCTACCAACTTGCTCTTGTCTTTTGTTTTAAATGGAAGAGGAGAGCTGTGCTTTCTTAGGCAAGTCAACACTGCCAATGAAGACACCTCTGTGGGATCACTTTTCTCCCTTTGAGTCGTTCCAGCCCTGTGAGTCCTGAACAACCCACAGTTGTGGCTTCAGTATGTTTGGCAGAAGTGTCTTCATCCAAAACTTTTTGGAGTTTTGTACCTCTCTCTTTGTTGGTATTAAGAACATGCATTCTGCCATAAAAGAAGTGTCTGTATTTGGGTCCCTTTGGTTGCAGCTGTGCTACTAAAGCACAGCCAGGCCCTGGTTCAAGCACTGGCATGCGATAAGCTGTACTGTTAGTTGCTAGAATGGTTCCTGGATTTACAGCTTAGTCTTAGCCCAGGCAAACCAGCAGCAACCACATAACCTCTGGTGATTTGGACACAGGGATCATGCCCAGTAGGAAGTTCATGTTCAGTCATTGGTTGTGGAGGGTGAAAAAGATGATCTGTGCAGGTGTGAGCTTTCTTGTCTTGGATCAGGGAAAAGTTACTGACTTGTTTTATAGCAATAAAATTATATTATAGTAATAAATTGTTACTAAATTAAACTACTAGTGTAATAATAAAAGGTTCAACTTATTTTATTACTATTATAGTCAGACCAAATGTCCCTATAGTTTGGAAGCCTGTCTCTGGGTAGTGATCAGTAAGTCATGAGAAAGACAGCAGGAATGGGGCTGGAACAGGCAGGTGTTTCTCCACTATGTACTCCAGACACCATCAGCTGATGACCTGGGGCATTCTTGAGCCACTAGCTGTGCTGATGTACTGAAAATCCTT
>JANIJG010008272.1:0-26696 GCA_024611175.1 Megaceryle torquata | reverse complement strand
ACAAACCCAAAAAAAACAACCCAAAAAAACCCCCAACAACAACAAAACACAACAACAACAACAACAAAAAAAAAAACCACACAAAAAAACCAAACCCTTTTGACTCTGCATTGTCTGTTACTAATTTACAGAAAGGAATTGGATCTATATCTTCACCCGAATAAATATTTCTTCTCATGAATACTGAGAACAACTACTCAGTGAAAAATCTCCATGGAGAGTTTTAAAACTTATTTTCACAGCTGTGAGTTTGTTCAGGCTGATATTACTGGATATCAGTACTATGAATGATAGCAACACTACCATGGTATAATGTTAGCTTGCTGCTCTCCAGAAATACCAATTACCTAACCTCCCAATAGCTTCAATTCAGTGGATGGGATGTGTGTCATAGTTTTATTTGTTATGATTATATTAAGGATGACAACACAGCAAAGGCTAAAGGTGACATTCATACCAGTAGGCTAAACAGTGTGAAAGCCTTTTCTCTGTCCCTGGAGCCAGCTGCAGCTGGGGCTATTTCTGATTTCTCCTTGGAGCTCCTGTCAGTGTGAGCACTGAGAAAGACAGATGGGTCATGAGAGAAGGGTTTCTGCTTTGTGATGCTTGATGGACCCAAAACATCTCTCAAACAAAGGAGAAAACGGACTACTGAGTGTGAGGTAACTGCTTACATTGGATGATTTTAATGTCTGGAGTAAAGAGCTGAAGGAAAGCAATTTGGGGTCCTAGTCACCTCCATAATTTAATTTCAGGAAAGTTATTTTCTGGATCCAGGCCTCAGCAATTTGTCCAAGATATGGAAGCTTTAAGCAGAGCCAGGAATACCTTAACCCCAATTCACTGCCATGAAGAAGACCACCTTCTCCCTACCCCAAGCACAGTGATTGCAGCAGTCAGTGGCAGTGGCAATGTGCTTTCCCAGAAAAAAATAAAACCAGCTTGGACTGTTCCCATAATATTTCAAATCACTTGAGCCCTGGATAAGAAGCATCTCTGTGGGGACAGGAACAGACTAAGGCCAGGCTGACGTGTCAGTTCATGGGTCAGGGTCCAGGTGCAGACCAGCAGTGACCATGGTCAGGTCCATGCAGGACTGTGGCATGGTGGGACTATAGCTTGTGTGAGATATCAGCACAAGAGCCCCAGCTCAAGGCAGTAACTCCAGGCAGGGGGATTAGTCCTGGATGACACCATAGCAATTGACTCGAAGCTCCATCTAAAGTCACCAAAGGAAGGAGAACAGCCCTCCCTTGTGCTGTCTCCGCCTGGCCCAAATTCCCAGATGACAGACCTCCAGGGTGGGGTGTGTGTTCAGGTCCCCTATAGTGTCTATTGGCCTTATTGTGCTCCAAAGGAATCTATTTTCCTTAACTGCATATAAAGGCAGAAAAGACTAATTATCTTTCCCTTTGGCAAATTTACCTTCTAGGCATTTAGAATTAAAAGATGTGAACCCAAATGCAAGCAGTTCTGACAAGAATAAAACCAGGAAGTATGACATAAATGATGAGAATTCATGGGCCTAACTTCTGATCTTATTTGAGGGAAAACTCAGGTGCAGAGGGTGTTCAGCAAGAATGAAACAATTACAGACTCAGGTACCGAAGATGGTACAACAACCCTGAATATGAGCTCATATTTATCAGAGACCTCCAAACTAACTCTCACTCCATCACAGAATCACAGAATGGTTGAGATTGGGAAGGGACTTCTGTAAGACTTCCTGACAAATCACAGTATCATTGAATCATAGAATCATTAAGGTTGGAAAAGACCTTTAAGACCATCAAGTCCAGCCATTAACCCTACACTATCATGACCATTAAAGATGCCCTGAAATTCCTCATCTAAACATTTTTTGAACACCTCCAGGCATGGTGACTCCACCACCTCCCTGGGCATCCTGTTTCAATGCCTCACCATTCTCTCAGTAAAGAAATTTTTCCTAATGTCCAATCTAAAGCTGCTGTGGCACAACTTAAGTCTCTCATCCTATCACTAGTTACTTGGGAGAAGATACCAACACCCACCTTACTACAATCTTCTTTCAGGTAATTGTAGAAAGCCCTAAGGTCTCCCCTCATCCTTCTCTTCTCCAGACTAAATAACCTCAGTTACTTCAGCTGCTCCTCATTAGACATGTTCTCTAGATCCCTCACCAGCTTTGTTGACCTCCTCTGGACCTGATCAAGTGCCCTGCTCAAGCAGGATCACCCACAGAAGATCACCCAGGACCATGTCCAGATGGATTATGAATATCCTCAAGGATGGATATTCCACAGCTTTTCTGGACAACTGGACGACATGTGGCAGTGTTTGACTCCTTTCTCAGAAGAATTTTCAGGGGTTTTAATTTGTCACTATTGCCTCTTATCCTGTTACTGGGTACTATCTCCCTTGTCATCAGCTGTGGATCTGGAAGCAAAACAGATGTACCAGAGGGAGTGAAGAAGGTGAGTGCTACTAAAGGGCAGTGTGGATGACTTGGAAGTAATGCTATGCTAGTGTGGGTATGGCCAAGAATTAAATACTGCCCCTTCCTTTTACTAGAAAACAATGTTCCCTCCATTGTAACCTCTTTCCATAGCTGAACTTTAATTAAACCAGTGGTCCGATGGTTACAGGTTACAGTCTTTCTTCCTAAATTATCATCCTCAATTACTTAGTGCACTTTCTGTAACCAGCTCATACTGGGGTAAAACTAGAAATCCAGATCACATCACTAGAAATAGAAAGGTGCAGAACTGCATTTATACTTTGCATAAGTGCAAATGACAAAATACTGTGATGGTGATAGGAAAGTGGACTCAGAAAATACAGGGAAACAGCATGCAACTCACATGCCTAAGCACATGGAACATGAGATACGTTATACCTGAGTCTTTCTAGAGATGTGACTTAAGGCAAGGAGGGATATTCTAAGCCATTTCTGATAGAATCATAGAATTGCAGCAGGATTTGGGTGGGGTTGACCTTTAATGGTCATCTAGTCCAACCTCCACTGCAGCGAGCAGGGTCATTTTTAAGTAGATCAGGTTGCTCAGAGCCCTTGTCCAACCTGATCTGGAATATTTCTGGGATGAGGCACCTACCACTCCTCTGGACAACCTGTGCCAGTGTTCCACCACTCTCATTGTAAAAAATTTCTTTCTTATATCTAGTCTAAACTTGACCTCTCTTCATGTAAAACCATCACCCCTTGTCCTGACACAATAGACCTTACTAAAAAGTTGTCCCCATTTTTCTTGTAGGCCCCCTTGAAATATTGAAATATAAGGTATCCCAGGAGCCTTCTTTTCGCCAGGCTGAACAACCCCAACACTCAACCTTTCTTCACAGAAGAGGTGCTCCAACCCTTGCTCTTGGTTGAACAGCTGCGCTGCACACTAGGTATCTCAGTCTGAAACTGAATCTTCCCTAAATGTCTCAGAAACCAGTATCATCCAGGAAAATTGTGAGGAAAAGGCATATGTCTTCTGAAAAAAAACACTTGTGAGATTTAGACATGCTTCAGCACCACTCCAGACACTAGCACTGTGCTCCAGAATCAAAGTAAAACACTGTTTATCAATTTTTTTATACATTTAGGTTTTTATGGTAGGTTTCAGTTGGCTAAATATGGGTGCGTGGTGACATTTGAGATATCCTGAGATATACGCACAGGTTGGGCTGACCTGACACAGGGCTTACAGGAGATCTGTGTGCTTACCAAGCTGCAGAGTCCTCCCAAATGATGCTAAACTAAGGAAACTGAATAAAAGCTTCAGTGCCCACTGCTTTGCATGGCTATGTGAAGAGCAGGGACACAGCGAATCATGCCATTGCATTTGTCTTAGAAAATCCCCCGATCTCTGTGAAACAATCACCTGGAGATAGTTCACCTCCTGCTATGAAGAGTTTGTCTATGGTTAATCAAACAGCACAGATTTTCTACAGAGAAACCAGTATGTTTCCTTAATCCTTAGCAGCAAGACTGCTCTTTCCAGCCCCTGAACATGTTTTGGTTTAGCAGATCATTTCTCATCCTCTTACAGTTTACAATGCAGGTCATGAACTTGGAGTATAATATTCCAGCACTTACGTTTTTAAAGTGCAACCCATGTAGCTTTTTAAGCAGAGTAAACACTCAATTACTAGACAGCACGATACTCCCAGTACAATGTTATGTGACAAGGAAAACAGGACAAGTATTTGTATTTGTTTAATTTAAGAAATCAAGTGGACAAGGGTATCTAGACCTTTCTCTTACCCTTATTACTTGTTTCAATTTTGTTGCTGGTATTTTTCTCCTGTTTAATAGGCAAGGCAGCTGACAACTGAATTAGTACTCTTTCCTTAGTATGCCACTGGCTCATGACAATAGCCTTAGGGGTAAGATATAGATAACTGAGAACTTTTCTCACTGTTGTGATATATTTTTTCATATGGTTAATAAGGCAATTGAAATGACATTTCTGTCACTGTGGTACAATCCAGTGAGTTTGTGATTTCCCTTGTGTTGCCACTAGGAGGAGATGCGCTGTATTAATATCCCCCTCTCTTTTTCTTGATGAACACGCTTAAAGGATATGACAGTCTGCAAACTAAAGCGTCCTTTAGTGTTGCTAAGGATTAGCTACTGTTTATTATCACTAATGGGAAAAGGCTTAGGGCTGAACTGTTGTTGCTCCGCTGTGGATTTTCTTTCAAAAGCCTCACAAGAGTGCCCTTATATTCCAATCAGTGAGTTCAGCTGAAGAAACACAAATAAAAGAATCATCGGCAATTAAAAGAAAACAAAACAAACTATAATAATGGCTAAATCTGCGTAAAAGGATACTTAGTAAATCGCTTGTAAGTAATTACATAGTTTTCCTTACAATAAAGCCTATCAAAGCATGTTGGGCCCAGCTCATTTCTGAAATAACTCTGTTAAGGTCCTGATGCCAAATCCTGCTATTGCTGCTGTAAATCGAGATATTCACACTGAAGGCCAGATCAGCTGAAGACTCTGCTTGGTTTATTTGCATCAATATGCCCTGTCCTGAAAGGTGTGAAAGGGAAAGTGAGGGACCAGTGCTGAGCACCTTGTGAAAGAAGGGGTTTTGTCAGCAAAGATCATCAGCATCACACGCTATTCTAATACCATAATTGATTATTTCCCAAAGGCCTCTGTACCATCAGCTCAGATTCATATAAAAACATGGCCTTAGTTCAAGTATCTATCACAACTGTAGAGACTACAGGGGAAAGAGGTAATTGGAGTGGCAGAGGCTGCCCTGTTCTCAGTGGACGGGCAATTGCCCCATGGCGAGACAGAAATGGATGGCGTATTTATGCACAGGCACATATTGTTCAAGTGGTACATGCCTCTAGACATACTGTCTGTACTCGAAGGGCTCCAGCTTGCATGTTGCAAGTTATTAATCTGATCAGTGTCTAAGCATAGGGCTTTCAGCTGGAGCTTTGCTATTGCATGCAAGTCATTGGAAAGTGTGTTTAGTTAACAGCTCATGAGCTGCTTATCAGAAAACTCCAAAGACATAAAGAGTAGAATTTTCTCTTCATCTTATTGTTAAAACTGTGGCACAATATATGTATACATGTATGTTTCTTTTTGGTTTTACTGGTGTTGAAGATTATCAGAAACCTAGTCTCAACAGTTCTCACCAGCTTTGAGGATCATCACATGCTCAGACCTATCATGTTCCATGCTTTAGGAATGTTCTGTATTTATTGTCCTGTATCATTACACCTCAGTTTGCACCCTTTGCACAGGTTCACATTCACTTTAGCTATTTCCTTCTTCCACTGTAGGACTTCCCTTGCTTGTTACAGCCAGTTCACATGTTTTTTAACAAAAAAACAGTAGAATCTGGAGTATGAGGTGGAGAGAGACAATGATGTTAAGTATCCAAAAAGTCAAACTTAATGTAAACCTTCACCAAATGACATACCTTGGTACCTTCTCAGAAGGGAGCCTAAAGTCCCCATATACAGGGACTCAATGATCTTAAAGGTTTTTTCCAACCTAAATGATTCAATTCTATGATTCTATGATCTCATGACCAGATCTTGCTCTGCAAGCTGAGGCTTGCAAGTAAGTGACCGTAGATATGGTCATGTAGATATGCTGAATACAATTAATGGGTGTTTGATGCCACTTGAAATGCCTAATGCTGGCTTGCTACTCTAGAAGGGAATGAGGCACCTGTAACCCTGTGTGGTACCTGGTCATCTTTCTACATGACCTGGATACACTGAGAGGTCTTATATAACACTGGAGACAACTGTATTGAGGTTTGCTCACTTAGTCTATCTATGCCCTTGTGCTTATTTTTGTCTTATAAACCCCTGGGCTTCATGCAAGTTTGTAGCTGAGCAGTTTAGAGGCAGGAATTGATCAACTCCCTATATTCCAGGAAGGAACAAAACTACATACAAATTCAATCCCTTTTTTTTTTATTAGTTTCATTGAAATAAAGCATTAGAAAAAGAGGAAACATTAAATATTTTGGCATAGACTTTTCTTTTTCAAGTTAAATGTTTGAACTTTTCCATTTCAGAGGGATGTTTTATTCTAAAATCATCTGGCATCTTTAAAGAGAATAATAAAGAAGCCATAAATTAGCCCAAGATGCTTCGCTATTTCAGATCTTACTGATAGGAGCCATGACTCTACAAGCAGGTATACCCAATTTAACAGTAAAGATTCTCTTCAGCTTTTTCCCCACTGTTCAGGTGCTGAGAATAACACATGTACACATTTTTGCAGGATTTAGGCCCAGCTAAGAAATATCTGATTTTATGTATTTGGAAGCAATGAGCATATGAATAATACATCTGTACAAGGGAAGATTTAATGACATGTAGGAAACATGACAGGGGGGAATGCAGAGTGCTGCAAAGCAAACAGCAAATTTCCAGTAACTTAAAGAAAGTTTAGAGTTAAATTATGGCACATGAAGGTCAAGACAGTGATCAGCAATTATTACTATTTAAGCAGAACCAAATTCTATGAGGCCACATCGATGGCAATTCAAAAAACCTAATTGTTTTGTTCATGTAACTAATGCTGTGTACCTCAGCATCAGAGTCCAATAACAATGTATGCTGGTTGGAAGGAAAGCCCTCCAAAACTGGACTTTGTTGTCTGATGTAAAAAGCAGGACATGTAAGGAGATTTTCTAGTTTGATATTTTTCCTGCAGCACTCTGAACTGCTATTTTGGCCTCTGAGAAATAAGGGGTGGGGGAAGGGCCCCTTTTCTCCTAGACACCACAACTTGCTCTAAATCATCTTTTAATCTGTTGCTTTTAGTATGTTTCAGCAGCACTCATGGAAGTGTAACTGTAACCAAGAAGCAGTAGGGTAGTGGGAGATGATTTTATTTTTCTGCATGATGCAGGAGACTTTGCCCTTTGGTGAGACCTCCCACTGTCATCACAGTGTTTGTAATCTCCAGCATCCAGGAGCAATTCAATGGAGACCTGGAACTAGATGGGCTCTGTTGCACAGGGAGTGCTTCAACAACTCTTACGTTCACAGAAAATATTAAAACCCAAGAGTAGTTATCTTTCCATGCTTGTTACAAAAATCCTCTCAATCTTTTTCCAATCATGAAAATCACTTTTAAAAGAGAATTTAGCACTTGTGGAAAGTTTATCATGACAGCTGTGAACACTGGGAGCCAGTATAGATTATTTTCCTAGATCTCTATAGATAAATTGTCCCTGTCAATGATAGCTTAGCAGCAGCCTTTGGAGATGAAGATCCTGGACATAATATGGACTGCAACTTCTGTACTGATCAGGTGTGACCAAGCCAAAACAACTTACCCTGTTCTGTCAGGTTGTCCTGAGTTATCTCTTTTGAAGCACAAAGACCTCTCTCCTAAATTTAATGGTGTCTGGGAGCTTTCCCTTGTAGTGGATGGCTATTGTCCGTTCTCAGACAGGAGTGTCCCTCCAGGCTCTGGAGACTAGCACCCTCTCAGAAACTCTTTCCCAGGCACAGTCTGGGAGACAGCACAGACCCGAAACTTCTCCTAACAGACATTTTGGATGAGACCACAGTGTTCTGAATTTTAACAGAGTGGACTTTCTGTTTCTATTGGCCTCCTGTCCAGACAACACCAATCAAGTATATTTCATTTCTTAGTATAACGTTTGCATAGTGTCATTTCACCTGGTTTTTAAGTTTTACAATAAGATTTCTTTAGAAGTTATTAGAGACAAATGGTTTATTTTTAGTGTGTGATTTATTTGACTACTCCTGGCATTTCCAGCAGAATAAGATAACTTACTCTCTGGGAACACTCATTTCTCTGTGTTGACTGAAAGTCTTGAGTCATCACCTTAGATGGAAATTCTACATTTTATGAGAGAAGTTTCCTCTCTCAGTCAGAGTTATAACTGGGCTATCTCTGTTAATGCAGAAATTACCATGGTTATATCTTACCCGAGCCTGGTCTTAACTTCAAAATGTAACCATAACCTTAGTTTTCACTTGGTTTCCCCAAAGGGTGTGATTTATTACAATTCCTGTAGTGATAACACACATCAAACTCCAAATAAACATCACTGGAAGAAAATACCGAATCCTCTTTACTTCAGGATGAGTTTTGCACTGCTCATAAAGGTGCCTTGTGCAACCACAAACTGTCATATGAAGCCCTGTTGCCAAGCCTTTGACTTTTCAATACAATCCACTTAATTGGTAAGAAACTTTAAAATGTGTACTTTCTTTATGGTTCTCAAACCAGACCTTATACTGAGGCTTAGTAGATGATTAAAAATCAATCAGTCAATATTCAGAAATTTTCCTGAACAATATTATTTCAGATAAGCATTCACACAGATTAACACAAAGATACCATGTGAGTGCAGTCAAAAAAGTGAGGAATAAGAAGATTTACAAAAGGGGAAGGCATGAGAATTAGGATGAGGCTATAAGTTAAACTATAACAAATAATCTGCCTTCTACTCCCTTTCCATATACATGTCTGCTTCTAGGAAAAAAAAGTATTTTCTGGAGAGCTCAGCAGAGCCAAAATGCTGCTATTGTGAAATGTATTTAGTAATAGCTGGGACAGAAGCACACCCCAAGCAATGCTGTTGAGACATTCAAACATACAGACAAACTGGTTGATAGTATTTTCGTTCCCCAGACAGGGCCAGTGAGGCTCTAACCACACCTAAAGTCCTATCCTTTCATTAATTTCAATGCTGAACCTGCACTGACACATCTACATGGCAGGTAGATCCAGAATGAGTTTGAACATCTCATGTTTGCTTTTTTTGGATGTAAATCCACCACAGTTATGTGGCTACATGGGGCCAAAACTTCTCGATATTGAGGCTAAGCAATGCAAATAATATCTGAGGTGCTGTATAAGGATCTCAGCTGCTTTAGGCACACATGAAAATGCTGAGATTGACCAGGATAATGTGAAGCCACAAAAAGGAACAGGGACATGATATTATAGGATGTGTTATTGCTCTTATCAATGATATTTTTCTATCTCAACACTAATTTTCTCTAGTGTCTTGGAAATCCATACCTCCAAGGATCCTGGAGTGTCAGGCACTGTGTCAACCCAGAACCAAAAATGCAAGACAGCTTAAAGTCCAAGAAGGATGAATGCTTATGTGAGCATTATTTAACTGTCTGGATGTCAAACTGCATGGTTTTGGCAAGAGCTCTTTTTGAAGAGTTTGCAGGTACTGCAATGCACAATACTTTTTTCCACATCATGACTGCAATGGAACAGCTCATGAAAAAAAAAGCATTACAGAATAAGGGCAATAGATCAGATCTGAACCCTTTGAAGGTTTCTAGGGCTTGTGCTATTGACAGTTTCTTTCCCGAATTTGCTTTGTTTCTGTGCCTAGTGAGTATCTCACTGCTGTTTTAGAAACTACTAGCATATTCTACAGAGCACTAAATTTTAAAGTACCCCTACAGTAACCTTAATACCTTTTATCTTGAATACTGTAGTGCATGTACCTTTATTTATAATGTATTGTAGAGCCTGTGATGCTCACTAGTGCTGTACTTTTACCATTAGCACTCCAGGAAATGAAAGAACTATAGCTTACATTACAACAGGAGCAATTCAAGACAATCTTATTTGGCAGAACAGCTTTCCTTTAACTTGAAGCCTGAAGTAGTCTGTCAGATTAGGGTGAGTAAATGGTTGCTAGAATAAAATACTTGAAAAATAGGATTAGGAAATATAGGCCCAGAAAAGGACAATTTGGATTTTCAGTCCATTTTTGAAATGCAGAGTGGAGTGGAGGTAGAAGGATATGAAGTGACTAGTGGTTGAAAGGTAGAAGAGATATCTCTTCTAGCCAGTGGTATATTAAGAAGGGAGAGAAAAATACAGGAAAGGGTAGAAAGAACAAAATTTGAAAAAGAAAGGCTTGAAGGGTAGACAACATAAAGTAATTCATAGCACTCAATGTAGGAACATGGTTGTTTAATTTACTTGTGTATCACTCTTCAAAGTCACCTAGTCCTTATCTTGATTTCATGCAGAGGATGGGGCTTCTGCTGTAGGCAGTTGGTCTACAATTCCTCTCCAGGTGATGTGAAACACTCTAAAAATAATCCAATGCTCTTGACTTGTAATGGGGTTGAAGTGAGAAGATCAGTCATACAAGGTCCCATAGGGACAGTAGAAAACATCTACCAAGGCCATTACAGAAGTGAGTTGGAGGAAAGGAACAAATGCTAAATGCATGTGCCACAAGGAAAGTGGAGTCAGCTCCATCATGTATTGTGACACCCACTGTACATAATCACAAGGCTGGTTGTTGTATATCTGCATCTGAGCATAAGGGATGTGGTGTACTGATTTTAGCTGGGATAGTGTTAATTTTCTTCATAGTAGCTCATATGGTGTATGTTTGGGATTTGCTGATAAGTCAGGGATGGTTTTGTTACTGCTGAGCAACTAACACAGTCAAGGCTTTTTCTGCTCCTCATGCCACCCCACCAGTGAGCAGGCTGGGAGTGCACAAGAAATTGTGAGGGGACACATCTGGGACATCCGAGCCCAAGTGACCAAAGGGGTATTCCATACCATAAGACATCATACTCAGCATAAAGCTTGGTGAATATGAGGGAAGGGGGTGACATTTGGAGTGATGGCATTTGTCTTCCCAAGGAGACATTACTCACGATGGAGCCCAGCTTTCCTGGAGATGGCTGAACACCTGCCTGCTGATTGGAAGGAGTGAATTAATTCCTTATTTTGCTTTCCTTGTTAGCAGGGTTTTTGCTGTACATATTAAACTCTCGTTATTTCAACCCACAAGTTTTCTCACTTTTACCCTTCTGACTCTGTCCTTCACCCCACTAACAGGGAGGGAGGGAGAAAGGGAGGGAGAGGTTGTGTGGAACTTAGCTTTCTACTGGGATTAAATAGTAAGGACTTGGATCACCCAGCTGGGCATTACTGGACACCTGCCAGCTGAATACTCCAGAGCTGTCCAACTCTACCTGGGGATTTACATCAGCACAGAGCTAAGACAATTTGTATCATCTGAAGGAAGGTCCTATATCCAATGTACTACCAGCTCTTCTGCATTTTTTGCATTACAAACTGCACCTTTGGGAGAGGCAGATCTACAAAACAGATTACAAGGGATACAGAGGTCCTGATCCCACTGACAAAGCACGTGCTGCTGATCAATGACAAACTTGTATTGACTGAGACACCATTCAAGACGAAAGCAAACCAGGAATGGAGTGGTCTTTTCATGTTTGCTGGCAATGAACTATGCTACAGTAGAAAAAAACAGGCTTGATGCTGCTTTCCCTTCCCAACATGTGAAAGAGGAGTAACACCACTGAGTTCAGTGGGGTTTGTGTGAGTAAGTGGAAAAATCAGAACCAGGAGCAATATCAAACCCAAACCTACAGCTTGTAGGAGGCTGAATTTCCACTTCTTTCTCACAGGGGCTCTTTGTTTGTATTTTCTCCCTGTGTGTCTCTCTTTATTTTCCTTTCCTTTGAAGTCTTAAATCCTATAGGTGACCAATCTTTAATCCATAATCTGCAGCATTCAAATTAAAGGGAATGGTCTATAGATTCTAGGATTTTCTGCACACTATGCCTAAATCCTAGCAGAGTCCCCTATGAGATAAGAAAGCCAGGAGCAGAGTGTAAAGTTAAATTGATCCAATCAATGTGCCACATGCAATCACGTTGTGTTCACTTCTACTCAACAAGCTAAAGCCCTGAATATATTTCTCCTCCTTAGTAAACTGTTGCTTTAGCAAGTGATGGGTCAGCCAAACATATTTTAGCAATCTCAGTAGTTCCTCCTCTTATTAATCATTGTGTAGCCTTGGAATTTGCAAGATTCCATACATCTTCCTTCAGTCAAATTCTTCTAAAATCCATTTTGCTAGGTTTGTGTTATACTAGGAATAAATATGATCATTTTTTCATAGCGAACCTGTACATTGCTTTAAAGAAAATAGATAGAATGGAAATAAGTGCATTTTCCTCCAGTAACATTAAACAAAAAGGTTAAGCTCCTACTGACAGGAAAGATGTATTTGCAAGTGATTAGTTATATTTCTATCATAGCACTTGTCTGTGTTCTTCTTTTGATGTTTAAACAAAGCTCTTGAACACACTGGGTTGTAGTCTCTGATGTTGATTTATAGGTAGGACTGAATTCCAAACACTGAACTAGTAGGCAGGCATTAATAAAAAGGAGAGACTTTCTTCCTGCTGGTTAATACGTGACTAAGCTATCCTGTTTTAGGCCTCAATCTGTCAAGAACAGGTGTATAATAGGGGAGTCCTTGAGGCGCAAAGACTGGAGCTATACACAAAGGGTTTTGTTCAGCTGCACTAAGGACAAATGTTGAAACACCAATTTACAAAATTGTTTTGACACAGAATTATTTTATGGTTATTATGACACAGACATAAAATTATTTAGGTTACTTCAGGCCCAAGAGGATTGGTAGGAACTCCAGATGGACCTAACTAAACTACTGTAGGTAATTGGGCAACACAATGGCAGATGAAATTCAACACAGACAAGCGGAAGACAAAATGTGTTGGGAGAAGAGTTTAAGTGCTAAAAATCCCATAGACTTTCAGGGAGGCCAGATCCTTGAAGAGCTGTTAGGAGCTGAACAAATTTCACCCTCTCAGTCAAAATCTCTACCTCAGTGTAGATGGCACATATGCAGAGAATAAGAATCAAAATAAATCTTTCTTTTATATCACATTTCCAGTTGCAAACAACCTCAACATTTCAGAAGAAGGCAAATCATCAACAGCCCACTTATGCCTTTGAAGAAAATCCTCTCATAACAAATATCAGGCTAAAGTTTAGAAAGATGAAATATGATTGTAAAGATTGTCTAAATGTAGGACTGTGCACTTTCTGAGCATGCAAAGGATTTACCACCTTTGTTTCCTTCTAGGAACTTGAACTGAAGCATTTGGATTCCTCCTCTTGCTGCTACAGACATAGGACAAATAATTATTCCAATAGATGAATCAAAACATGTAAATAAAGAGAAGTACAACTACACATAAAAGAAAATCCAAAATCTGAGCGTATCTGCACTGGTTAGGGGCCACTAAGCCATGTTGTCTCAGTGCTGAGAAATTCCATCCTATTTTACAGTTCATTTATTCAATATTTATTCAGCTTCCAGCACTGGATCTTGTTAGGCCCTTGTTAGCAGGGATGACAAGCTCCCTGCTATCAAACATTTCTAAATACCTTACGCAGTGATCAACTCACCTCTCCCTTTTCCCTTTGATAATCTAAGTTGAGCTCCTTAAGCCTGGTATCGCAGAGCTTGTTTTGCAACCCATGGATCAGCTTTGTGGCACTCCTTTGAACTGTCTGTAGTGTATCCACATCCTCCTGAAAAATAGTTATGTCTTCTTAAAAATGAAGTTTATGGTCACAGTGTTCCACTGTCTGACTTCTAATTGACTGAACCCCTTTTGTAGGTGCAAAATTATATTAGCTCCCTTAGTGGTGCTTGCACAAAGTGTTTATGTGGTATAATAAAGCAAAATAGTTGTGTGCCCATGACTTACTTGAGTATGTACCTGTTTGGTGCCTCTTCCAGGGTTTGTAACTTCTGTCTAAGGGACAACAACCTTTTAGGACAGCAAAGCTTTTTATGGTGGATTCTTCTCAGTGGGAAAAAAATAATCTTTAGTGACAGCAACATGATTGGAAGCCATTCTGTAAAATATATTGAATGTGCAATAGAAAGTCTGTTTCTGATGTCTTCACTCCTCCAGTATTACAATGCCTTATATTGCAGCCCAGAAAATTATTTATTAACTTAATTATCCACTGAAGCTGATTTCTTAGATATATGGGTATATAAGAGCTGTTACAAATTCTATTTGTTTAGAATGTCAAAACAACATCACATTCTGAAAGCAGGTACAACTACATTTGCATAGAAGTCAAGGCTTTCAACTTTTGTTTCTAAATCCTATTGCTGCCTTTTAAACAAGACCCCCCAGTGACTCAGCAGTAGGTGGGACAAGTCACAGCTTGCAATTGTGAATTTAAGAACTGCAGAGCATACACTGTATCACCCTTCTGCTAAAAAATTCTCCCTAGCCCCAAGGGCAGAGGGGTCACTACTCTGTAATTATCCATCCAGACAGGCAGAGGTCCTGGGTTTCAGAAGCTAGGCCTATTAGTATGCAATATGGTGGAGTTTCCTTTATTTTTATGTAAATTTATTCCTGTGTATACAAATATACATATGTATGTGTTTATTATTGTTAGCTTTTTTTTTTTTTTTTTTTCCCTGTATATACCCCATCAGTCTCATGTTCCTGATCCTGAGCTAGACCATCATCTGGGACTAAATATGGTTCTATTGATTTCAACTGAGCTAAAGAAAGTTACATAAGATGAGGATCAGTAGTTTTATTGTTAATTTTTTCATGGTGTAAAACTACAAATTTCCTTACTGACAGCTGACAGTAAACATTCATTTAGCTGGTAAAGTGGAATAAGGTTGAGTACCTCTCAGAAAATGGTTGAACTAAGAAAAGCCCAGGAAACATGATCTCAGTTCTTTTTTTATGCCTGTTTGCTACATTAGGTAGGACAACAACCAGATGAATTATGAAGGACTGTCTGTGAAGCCTGCTATAGGTGAACCTGCTTCAGCAGGAGGGTTGGACTAGATGATCTCCAGAAGTCCCTTCCAATCCTGTGATTCTGTGATTCTGTGATTGAGATTTTGCCTGAACAAGTATGTATCAGGAATTGCTCCAGTGATGCCAGCAGAGATTAAAAGAAAACATCAAACAAAATGTGAAACTATTTGCAAATGAAGGAACTGACCTGAAAGTCAGCATTGTTTTTACTAGTGTATAGAATCTCTCAGTCTGAATTTTACCTTTACAAATAATGGGATAGTGAAACTTAGTTGTTGGACATATACCCCTATATGTTGGGTAGTATAAACATACCCCTATAACATATGGTTATGTTTATAATAACAAACAGAAACACAATATAAAACTTCCAGGATCTCACTTATTCCAGTATGAAACAGAAAGGAGAGGTATATCAAACCAAAAAACATAGCTACAAGAGTATCGTAGTTTTATCCTTGCTTAAAATTTCCTAAACTTTGTATGTTGGTATGTCTATATAATAGCTTTCCCAAAAGCTTTCTGTAGATTTCCCAAACAATTCCATAGGGAATAGGGTAGAAAAGGGAATAGTTCATAGAACATACAAAAAAGGAAGAAAAAGAACACCAACTTTTATGAAAAACTATTTAGTTCACCTGATCCTGTAGGTTTCAAGAGATCCTTGTGCAGCATCACGGGCATTCTATAAAACAGGTGTTTTGGCCACTTTAACCTCTATGGTATTTTGCCAATTGTTGGTTTGTTTTGGCTTTTTTTTGTGTTTGGTTATTTGTTCTTTTTGTTTGTTTGTTTGAGGTTTGTTTGTTTGTTTGTTTGGGGGTTTTTTTTTGTGTGTTTGTTGCTGGTTTAAAAAAAAAAAAAAAAAGGCACAGAATGTTTTCTTCAAGGAATTTGTGGACTTAAGGTATGGGAAAGAATAACTGAATAAGAAAACCAAAATCCATGTGCATCTTTGCTATGGAAGGTGTATTTAAGTAATTCAGTGGACTCTGCCTGTTCACATGGGACTTAGACCGATCTGAAATCTGCTAAACATTCTCCACCTCCTTACTTGACTGACACCAAGCCTGTATGTTAAAGTTGCTGCAGGGTTTCTCACTACATTGAAAAGGTTTTAAGGTTGATTGTATGAGCAAAATGGCCACTATTACTTAATGTGATTCCTGAGAAATTCAGGGGTATCATGAGACTGCATTGTTTCTTCTGCTTCATCAGCAACCTTATTCCAAAATGATATCAGTGAGCTACAATCAGGGCCCTAAATGGGAATCACAGAATGTTTGGGGCTGGAAGGGACCTTAAAGATCATCTAGTTCCAACCCTCCTGCCATGGCAAGGACAACTCCCACTAGACCAGAGTGCACAAAGCCCCATCCAACCTGGTCTCGAATGCTTGAACTTCCACAGATTGGGCATCCATACCTTTGCTGGGCAACCTGTTCCAGTGTCTCGCCACCTTCACAGTGAAGATTTTCTTTTTTATACCTAATAAATTTAATTTACCCTCTTCCAGTTTAAAGCCATTACCCCATATCCTATCACTACATGCCCCTGTAAAAAGTCCCTCCCTACCCCTACAGTTCCACTTTAAGTACTGAAAGGTCGCTAGAAGGTGTCCCTAGAACCTTCTCTTCTCCAGGCTGAACAACCCCAACTTTCTTAGCCTGTCTTCATAGAAGAGGTGTTCCAGCCTCCCCATCAGTTTTGCAGCCCTCCCCTGGAGCCACTCAAGCAGATCAATGTCCTTCTTGTGTTGGGGGCTCCAGAGCTGGACTCCAGGTGGGGGTCTCACAAGAGTGGAACAGAGTGTCAGAATCACATCTTGTGACCTGCTGGTCATGCTTCCTTTGATGCATCCCAGGATATGGTTGGTGTATCAAAATTTCTGGAAAAATTAAGAATGTTAAAAGGAAATTATAAAGTTGTAAACATAATCAGGATGAATGAACAGTGAGGTGGATTTTTAAAGTATCTTTCAGCCCTAAAAGTTATTAAAGGACAATTGTACATAGATGAAATTGTTTTTAATAACAGCATCAATCCATCTCCATTTTTATACATAATTGGCAGAAAACTCAACATACAAACCACACAACTGAATGCAGTCCTCGAGGTCCCTATGTCTTGTGGATGCTATCCCCTCTCACTGTTATTAAAGTAGATGGGAAGGGGACTTGAGGCTTCTAAAAATGAGAGAAGAAATAGAACTGTGCTGGAGAAAAAAAAAATAATAATAATGAGAAATCAGGATGCCTTACTGAACAGCCAGAGTCGTTTTATGTGGAGTTTTCCCCTCCAGCAACCAAATGGAACCCAAACAAGTCTATTTCTCTGAAAACTTGTTCTACCCACCATTCCCCAACTAAAATACGTTGTAATAATATCATAAAACAGCCAAGGATGAAGAGCTTATTCTGATGGGCTGCTCAGCATCCTCAAAGGGTGGATATTAATATACCTGGGAATCTCACAGTTGAAGCATTTTAATGCAAACTCGCAGTTTACAGGGAATTGAAATACTTCACCTAAATAATTTATATATGTATCTGTGTATATAAAAAAATGGAAAAACGAAATTTCATAATAGCAATAAGTCTGGAGATGTTGTTATCAGGAGATAATCACATCCCGTGGGGGTTCTTGCACTCAGCTGCGCCTCCTTTCCCTTCTCTTCTTCAGTCCTTGTCTTGCCCCTGAGGTATGATTTTTCTCATGATAATTCTTATCTTGCCTTCGTGGTTAGTAATAATAATTAAAATAAAACACTTTATTCACAACTTCCCTGAATGCTCTGCATATGATCTAACTCCCCACCCCCATTTTCCTCTACCTCTACTATTTGATTAACTGCCTTGGAAAGAAAGGGAAGAAAAAAAATTCAATGAGTGGGGTTCTGTTTTCTGACAGAAAATGCAAAAGGCTGTTGTGGCTGTATTGATCGGGTCTGAGAGAGCAGCACTGCAAACAAGCATAGGTCTCCTGAGAAATATGCACTGAAGATCCATACGTTCATTGACATTTTATAGGATGTCTAGACTGGCTAATCCACTGTGAAAAATGCAAGCTTTGTAGTAAAAAAGGATGGAGAGGGGGCCGTGTCTCTGGTTCACAGAAGCAGTCCTCTCATGTACCAAATAACCAACAGTTTAATAAGGAGGAAATGTAGGTCCAAATTAAGACTTGGTTTCAATGACTTGGACACTCTCTGTATTTCCCAGAATGCAAAGCTGCAATTAGCCTCAAGCCAGAAAAAGGTTTTGAAAGGTTGGTTGAGACGCTGGCTGGATTTTGTCTGTGTATGGGGAGGAGAAGAGAGTTGTAACTGAAATTTTATAAAGTGAAAAAGTCTCTGTACTAAATGTTCCTTTCCAAAGTCAGACACTTTCCTGTACCATCTATTCCCCTTTCATGGCAACTTTTTCCCCCTGCAGACTGGCAGAGGATAAAGTAGTAAATATGACAAGTTCTCAGTGCCCAGTCATCCCTTTCTACCAGCCCCCACAGAGACTTGTGTAGGCAAAGATAAAAATGGAGGGAGGGTTGGTGTAAACCACATCTAGGAACGACAGCGGAAAACTTGCCACTCCAGAGATGTGAGGAGGAAGGCAACTCTAGGTCACCTTTGTGGCTTTTCCTATTTACATTACGCTGAGCCTAGGCAGAGTTGCAGCATGCCTTAGAGAGCTCTGAGACTCACACGATTGCTCTGGCATCTCAGGGACCAAAGCTGAACTTCATCTGTTTGGCAGCTTGTCACTTGCCCCCCCTCCTTGTCCCCTTTAGCAAAAGCTTCCAGTAAAATTTATCAGAAAATCTAAATGGTTATTTTTATCAAATTACAAGCCTTTTTCTTTTTTTTTTTTTTTTTTCAAAAGATGATGGTAAGGGTAGTGTACTGCTGTAGTCAAACCAGAGATCTGTGGCATCTATAAAGAAATGGATTAATTAGGTTAGAACTAATATTAGCTTGTCCTGAATACAAAAGTAAGTGTACCAAAATAGTGTATTTTGTATGTACTGTTAGTGTTAGGGTAACAGTTACCGCCAGAGCAATAAAGGCATAGTTAAACATTTAGGGGTTTTTTACTATCTAGGAATAATGTGACCACATACCCAGAAGCCCAACTACATGACCAAAAATAATTGCTGTTATCACCATGCCTTAATTCTAAAAATCCTTGTGCCTGACTTTCTTCTTCTGGACAGATGCTCTTAAAAGCTTCTGAGAGGAACTTTCACTGTGGAAGACATATCACACTGGGTTTATGCAATAAATTTTAGTTAACACTTTGATCATTCAGAGTGCATTTAGGACCTGTGGGAGAAAATACTGTCTGCCACACAGAAACAGATGGTCTCCAAATAGAGTTGAACTTCCCAGCCTTTGGTAAGACAACTGTTTGTCAGGCAGGGAAATTCAAATTTCAATAGCTGATAAAGGACTTCCCTCAAATACATGGAGCTGTCTCTCTTGCAGACTAGTAATACAACCATCAGGAAAGAACCTCTTCCACTCTTTCACTTGGACACTGAAGCCAAAAACTATATGGAGATGGTCCTACTAGTTTAGGGCAAGGTTGCAACTATTGATGAAATAAGCCAGGGTAAGGTATCATATCCAAACCCTATTGAAGCAAGAGAATAGACATCCCCAGACTTTGCAGGGGGATGCACAGAGTCCTTATTGTATGATTTTTGGATAAATATTTTGGTAGGCTGTGCTACATGTGCTACATGGTACCCTGAAAGGAAGTTGTAACATGGTGGGGTCGGTCTCTTCTCCAAGTTACAAGAGGAAACAGCTTCAGGTTGCACCAGAGGAAGTTTAGAGTGGACATTAAGAAAAAATTCTTCACAGAAATGGTTGCAAAGCCCTGGAACAGACTTCCCAGGCAAGTGGTGGAGTCCCCATCCATGGAGGTATTTAAAAGATGCATACATGTGGTGCTGAGAGACATGGTTTAGTGGTGACCTAGCAGTGCTGGGTTAATGATTTTACTCAATGATCTTAAAGTTCTCTTCAAAGCAAAACAATTTTATGATTGTATGGTTTAATATGATTCTATGGTATAAACGCTGAACTTCATATTCTGGCAAGCTATAGAAAACCCATCACCACTTACAAAGAATTAAGGTTTTAATACTTTATGAATAATGTGATCAAAGAGTGAATGGGATCCCTAAAGTGCCCACCCCACTGCTCCCATAAGGCAATACAATAATCTTCCAGAACAGAGAGTAATATATTTCTAATTTTTCAAAAGTTCTTTATTATTATTTTTTCCTGAATTCTTCAAATCTTGAGACATAATTGAAGATCAGAATATTTTTATAAACAGTAAAGCTTAGTAACAGAGGATAGGGTTTGCCTGAAATAATGTGCAAATCTATGAGTTTAAATGTTTATGTCTGTTGAGCAATTTTTTGCTGGCACCATTTAATATTGTCATTTTCTTCTTAGTATTAACTTTAAAATACATTTGTGGAAAAAAAAAAAAAAAAGAAAGAAATCTTTTTTCCTAGTGATCTACTATAACAGAAAGCTGTCATTAATATTGAATGAATTTTTACCACTTGAATTACCATACAATGGATGCAGAATCAGGTCTAATATCATTCAGGGGACGAAATAGAAACAGCAAAAATCCTTCTCCCACCCACTGATTATGAATAGAAATGAGCCAAACCTTCACAACTAAATTCCTCAGATTTCTTGAGTATTTTCCAAAATTACTGATGGCCTCAAAATGCCCAATACACCAAAAAAAAAAATAAAAAAAAAAAAAAAAAAAAAAAAAATGGGGTTATAATACCTTTTTTAAAAATCAGTTTCATTTATGTTCTTTCAAGCAGAGAATTAAAATAATCTCAGCAGGAAGTCCAGCTAATAATAAGCTAGTCTGAAAAGTCAGATCTGAATAGTTTAAAAAATCAAGATCAAATACTCTAGATAATTCTTTAGTTATGGAACTACCCGTTAGCTATTTCTCAGTTCCACCTGCCTGAAGGAGCTAGTGAAATTAAGAAACAACTTTTTTAATAATATTTTCTGGAAGCCAAGTAAAGTATTCCAGGAAGTTCAGCTCTGTGAGAAATTTGCAACTACTTTCCTTTTTGATGTCCCTCCAGTGACAGGAAAGTCATTTGCCCCAGAGTGTGTATATAAATAAGAAAGAACAACCATAAAAAAAAAAAAGTTTTTTTTTTTTTCTTTCACAGTTCCTATGGAAAAGGGCATTAGTCAAAAGGAGTACAGTATGCTGGATCGTGACTTGTATTCATTACAGCATCCTCAAAGGGAGCTTGAGTTCAAAACCACATATTCTTAAATTAATAGGGAATGGATCAATATATTTTTTTCTTTTTCCAGTTCTGAATGCTTATGCTATATGGTTATCTTTAGGAACTTGATTTCATTCCATTATGTCAAAACTTCTGTCTTGGACAAATATCAT
The DNA here is from genome assembly GCA_024611175.1 of Megaceryle torquata. Lineage (NCBI taxonomy): Eukaryota > Metazoa > Chordata > Aves > Coraciiformes > Cerylidae > Megaceryle > Megaceryle torquata. The sequence goes on along the minus strand of JANIJG010008272.1, from coordinate 5,076 downwards.
CAAGACTGAGTTACAATAAAAGCCAAAATACTATTTTACTAAAAACCTTGGTCATTGTCAATGCCAAAATATCATTTTAATAAAAACCTTGAGCAATGTCAATGAGACAATTTCACTTAAATACAACAGGAGCTGCAGAATCACTTGAATGTTGAAACAAAGGCATTTAACACTGGGAAGGTAATTTGGGGTTACCTGATGAGGTCATCAAATAAAACTCAACTGTCTAATCTAAAGCTATGAAAACTGATCCTTCTATTCTCACTCGCAGTGGAAGACATGAAGCTTGGGGTGTTTGGATCATTGTTTTCCTTGTTTCATTATTATTGTTTTAACTAAAATAACATGGTAAAGGCTCAATCGGGGATCTCCACCTCACTGGAAGATGAAAGCTTTTTAAAGAGGAATGAAGATAAAACCTGTCTGGTATAATATGGCTGAAACTGAGTCATTAGCTACAATTGCTCAGTGTTTGCATGATTACTGTCCTTGTTTCTGACAGAAAAAAAAAAAATCACAGGTTTTTCAGTAAAATATCAAGAGTTTGTGACTTGCATATATAGTTAGCCTTGGAAACTGAGCTAAAGCCCTTTTAATACAGCTCTGAGTTACAATGACCTCTGTTGAGCCCTTAGATAGAAAAAGGATCAAATTCTGACAGTTGTGTTGTAGATGTACAAAGAAAACAGTGAACTTGACAAAGAATTTTTTTCACCTGAGCATTGCAGTTAATTTGACTGACTCTTTGTTTTGCTTCTAGATTCAGATTCTAGATCATCAATACCGCATATATGCTAATTCTCTCTGGGGCTCCCATGTGGAGAAAGCCAGCTGTAGAATCATTTATGTTGCAAGGCTTGTCAGGAGGTCATTTGGACCAGACCTCTCTTCAAAGAAGGAACAATTCTGAAGTTATATAAGATAGTTAAGGACTGTGCCTCACACCCCTGCTGCAACTTAAAGGAACTATACAGACGTGTTTTGCAGTCTGGACTTGGAGAACTGAAATTTGCCTCCTTCCTTTTCCCCAGAATCCTGAAATAAAAATATAATTTACAACAAGTTAATTTTTTTTTTTTTTGGTTAGCTTCTCCCTCCCCTCCTCAAGAAAAGAACCTCACATGCAATGTACTGTATAAAAAGCAAAACAAAAAGTTCAGTCCATTTATAGCAAAAAACTTGAATGACATTTCAGACTTCCCAGGTTCACCACTTCCACCCAAGCTGCATGAATTAATTCTAGCAGCATATCTACTGCTCTTGACACTGTATCCACAGAGTAGGACAAGTATTCATTAAAGCCATGCTTTTGTTTCTTAGAATCACCCAATTTAGAGATGAAAAAGCCTTGCCAGTTCAGCTAGTCCATCCCCTTGTCAATACTGAATTGATCCTTACAATATTCTCCAACTCTTTTCCTACTCAAACTTTAAATAATTCAAGTATCGAGGCTTCATGACTTCTCTTGGGAAAAAATTCCAGTCAAGCAGACCTTGGGGTCTGGAATAGATAGTTCTCTTGATCTTTAGCTAAAATATTCTTTTACACAGTTTTGTAGTTTTCTTCTCCTTAAGACTTTAAGGAAAAATTCAGGACAGATGGCATTAACCCCCTTTAAAAGGGATCTATAAAATAATGTATCAGTGACACCTGCAGTAGATAGAAACACAGGTAAATTATATTAAAAGTTCAGGAAAATGTCCAGTCTAGCTGGCTTTACTGATGAGAAATTATGAGTGCACCAAAACCTTGAAACAACTGACTGCAGTGACATTTAGTACCATTTGAGAAGCTCAAGAGTAGTTGAGACACCAACATTGGGTGGCAGCTGTGAAACAAGAGGTAGATGAGTTTTGTACCCTCTGTACCCTTCTGCACCCCTCTGCACTGATGGCTGGAGGAGAGATAGGATACTGGAGGGTATTTAAAATGTCATTAGAGGTGATGATGCTTAAGGAACTTAACTGAGATCCTACAGCTTTGATTTTGCTTTGAAACTGTGAACTTAGATTCCTATTATCTTGGTTCTACTGGCTCTGCAGCACCCTTCTGAACTGCTTATAAGAGCAATTAATATGAATATGTGATAGGATGAAGTGTCTTAACTACTTTTCTCATAAGTAGAAAAAGTAGAAAGAGGAAATTTTTTTCTTTTTTTTTTCTTTCCTAAAAATTATTTCTTAATGGTAATAAAGCTGTTTTCCTAAAAGAGAACTAAAAGGATCATAACCTTAATGGCCTTTAGATACCTAATTCGTATTGATTTTGTCATGACTTATCATCATCCTAAGTGTTTTTGAAGCAAAGTCACCAGCCCAAAATCTTATAGGGAAAACATGACTATACCAAATAATTAGCACAGTTATTTTGATCTGCATCAAATATCTTAGCTATAAACAAGTCCTTGCATTTTTCAGTCAATAGCAAGAGGAGTTCATATTATTTCTCATTTCCTGCAAGAGAGTCACAAGCTGTTTCCCCAGAATACTGATGAACATAAGCCTCGGGTGTCTTAATGCTCTCGTGTATGTCAGAAACAGTCTGTGTAAGTCACTCGTTTGAGAAGAGCACAGCAGCTAAGGCTCACCTAACACGGCACAGATTAGCCATGCAACGTGGAATAATAGTCGAAGTTTGCTGTCATATGTAGGCCATTTCTCTTGTAGCTGAACTATCTTCTGCGGACTGTAACTCAGGAAGACTGTGCTTCTGGGTGAAAAAATAATATATGGTACATGGCTGCTGGTTAAATTATTAACTTGTAAACCTTAGAGAGAAGCTAACTTATATAAAAAGTCCAAGCAGATAAAGATATACTGGATCATTATGACAATGAAAATAGTGTAAGAATACAAGAATGAGAAATACATTACAAGGTGTAACATATGCTTTATTTTTGCTTGATTGCTTAAACGAGGTAGCAGTGGGAGACCACTATCCTATGACAATGTTCTGCTCCATTGACTTTATAAACCAAAATAGAATTACCCCTAACTAATCCAAAGACAAAATTGCTGTACAGCAACTGTATAGATATTGCTCAGTGGAGGATATGAATCTTTGCACTTAGATTGCCTATAACCAGGAAAACACTCCAACAGAATGCTATTTGAATTTATGAATGCAACTACAGTTTTGTCTCATTCTAATGTCCCCTGTACCCAATACCAATGTGAATGCCACAAAGTTTTTATCCTATTTGTTTGCATCACTATTGCACTTTATGATCCCATTCTGGATAGGGATTTATTTATGTAAAATTCAGCATCCATATGGGTATACAGACTCATGCATGTCTTCAAAAACCACCCCAGAGCTTACTCAGGAAAGTGGTAGCTGTGATCTGATTTGCACATGGGGTTTTGAGCAGCAGTTAGGGGGGAGTGGAAGCACAGACCCCTCTGGCAGGCAGTCTGAGGATAGTTCAAAGCACCTAGAATTTAAGGCACAATCTTTGCTAGGAAACTGAAGCTGCCAGAGCCTGCTCTCTGGCCATGTTTATTAACATCTTTTATCTTTCAAAATAGAGTAGTCTTATCCTTCTGCCCCTCGGGAACAGTGCTGACACCAACTACAGGACTCAGTATTTGGAGGGGGTGAATGCTAGCTGGTCCATGCCAAAAGATGCCTTGCATTACCCTAATTATTTATTCCTATGAACACTTAATTTTGCCATTTGAGTCTATTTCCCTGACACTATTCAATTTAGTAGCAAAGGAGCAACCTGCAGGTATTAGCCCCAAGGCTGATGCAACATGATGAGGATACGGTGTGAACAGTCCCTTGCTCTGCTACCCAGAACACACATTTTGCACCAGGAAATTCAGTGTGGCAGGGGTTTTACAGGCTTCTTTGGAAAAATTCCCTCTTAAAACATATGGAAAAGCTGGAGCTGGAGATGACAGCAAGATAAAACTGGCTAAAATACTGAGCATTTTTCAGAACAAAGCTACTTAATTTAGATCATCAAGTTAGAGGGACAGTTTAAGGATAGAAAAGCAAATGAAGCTGCACAGTAGAAAAATGCTTTGAATAAGAGGTTGGAGGTGTGGGTAAAATACAGTCTTTTTCCTTATCAGTGAGAAATCACAGATTCATTGTCTTCTCTTGAGACAAACTGAATCTCATATAGGCCTCTGTTCTTTCTTCTGGAAGCTTTCACTGCTCTATAACTGTTTTTTCCAAGAGATATTTCATGGCTGAATGGAAAGTGAAGGCAATAATGAGAATTTCTTTTGCACTAAATCAGTTTTGATTTTCAAGGCAAGAAGCTTTTTGGAAGTGAAATCTGACCTTAGGCTTTGATCCTGTAAAAATGCATGTACAAGCTTAAATATTTGCTCATATATTCAATGGAATTTTTCACATGATGGGAAATACAGAAGAGTGTGAAAGTTTTACTTTGGACTTCAGTGGAAATAAGCCATGGCAAAATGTTATTTAAAATTCATGCAGTTAGTTAAATAGTATTTGCGATGTAGGGAAGTTTTAGTTGAGGTACCTCTTCTAATATCTATAGCACATTAAGATATGCTCACTGGTCTGCTAAAGTTTGGAAGAGATTCCTTTTGTTTGTTCCTTATGTGTTTTGGGAGAAAATAAAGTACATCCCTGGGGGTCCCTCTAAAGCAGCTGATGTGTTGGACTTTAGATGTAGAGTTTGGTCATTGCATGTATCACCTACATGGCAGGATCTAATCATGTGAAGTGCAGTTTATTGTAAAATGTCAGGTTTAATTTATAAACAAATCTCAAAAGGTAGTTCTGCTCTTTCTCATATCTCTGATGGGTCAGTACAGAGCTGGACTGTTTCCCTGTTATGTTTCCATCACATGCAAAGCCATGGTTGTAACTCTTGAGAGAGTTACACACATGAGAGACATTTAGTAATGTACACTTCAGATAACTCATCACAGGAATTAATGTAAACAGCTGAAGAAAATTGGAACCGTTCCTCTCCATTGATTATTAAAAAAAATATATAAAAATAATAATAATAAATAAAAAATACAGCACCATACATTTAAGTTCTCTGCCAGATAGAGTACCAAAATCCATGTTATCTTTTAAAGAGTT
>JANIJG010008270.1:0-22439 GCA_024611175.1 Megaceryle torquata | reverse complement strand
CGTTTTTCTTTAGTGCATTTTTCATGTGGTGAGAAGAGGTGTTTTCAGAAGTAAATAACGTTGAAATGGGGCCTCTAAAACAGGTTCCCCCCCCCCCCCCCGTGTGATTTGTCCTCATAAATAGTAGTAACTACTTTGGTTTCTGTTGTCTATGTCCAAACAGAACATCATCAGTTTACTGCAAGAAGATACATTTATTTCCCCTCCAGCTTCTTTAACTCTTGTGAAAAGTATGCTTCTTCTGGCAGACATACTGACAGGGCAAACAGCAGAGGATACAGAACATTGCTCTTCTGCAGTGGAACCATTAAACTTACTAATTTTGGCACATGAACTTACCATTAAAGCAGTGAGTACATGTTGGTGATTTACACAGCTTTTGAAAAATCTTTCCAGCAATCTTAATTATTTATTCTGGAAGCTATTTTAACAGTTTATTAAAAAGAGCTATTTCTATTAACTCATTACATCAATTTTCTCTAGATTTCATAGTGTAAAGAAGTAATTCATCTTACCAAATGTATTTATTCACACTCACCATGCATACTCATGTAAGGAGTTTGGTATTTTCAAGTAATTTAAAAATATTGTATGCTTGCAAAATATACATTCATACATGAAAACTCACTTTTCCCATTTGAAATGAGGGACATATTTGTACTCATCATCTTTGGGAGGATGTACATCCCATAAAATTCCTAACTATGAGCATCCGACTTAAGAATTTAGCTTTGTATCTTAACTTAGAATAATTTGATTTAGAAAAATCTATATAAAGTAGCATATTGCTTATGATGTTTTAGATTGACAGATTGTTACAATCAGAATAAAGAAATAATTTCCATGTAAAAATTTAAATATGCAATAAAAATAAATCAAGAGACTTGAAATCTGTGAGAGGTATGTATATTAATAACCCCTTTACCTATTTGGTAATCCAAAAATGATATGCAGCCTCTGCCCATTCTTGATAGAGTTTATAAAGAAAAGCTTTCTGATTAAATTCTTTCCTTGTATTTCCTAATACAGAATTTTATTCCATTGAAATATTTATTCCCCCAAGAAATAAAGAATCATAAGAATCACTTCAGACTCAGACTTCCACTTGTGAGACTTGCTGGCATTCAAGAGACTTAGTACTTTACAGCATGTCCCCATCGCCTTATTTCCACAAAAGAAGAATTTGACTGTTCCATACATCCTGTTTTCTCTTTATTTTCTGGCCTTTGTTGGATGTCAGATTTCTTTGTAGAAATGACAGATTCTTTCTAGGGATTAGGTTCCTTGGGAGATCTATTTCTTAAAGACTGATTTCAGGGAGTTTGCTTTTTGAAACAAAACCCTAAGAGTTCATTTGCTACCAAACTGCTCTGCAAAGAAGGTAGGTACAAACTGAAGTAATGGAGTTTGGGAGTATCAAGCCCTTTTTCTAGTGCTCTTTTAGAAGAGATATTTCAGGGTTTCACAATGCCTAACTTACTTTTTCAAACTGCTATTTAACTTTTTGTCTGCAACTTGGTTTTACAAAGCATACTCTTGTCATAGATTTTTGTTTGTGGAGAACCCATTGAACGGCAAATAGATGATGTTACGTTGACTTGCCTGGTCCTACCTACAAAAAATATTTACTTGCCACATATCAACTTGCTAGCCCAAGTCAAAATGAGAATTGGTAAGAAAAATGAAAGTCATTATTATTTTTAATTTGTCATTAGTTTTCATATTATAACAGCAGCAGATAAACTGATGCATCAGAAGTGAATGTGGTAAATCAATAGTTTTCATGATACAAATGAAATATTTTGAAAAACATCAGTAGATCCCTGTTTGGCTCCATGCAAAATATAATTCTTACTGAAATTATAATCAATAAAGGTTTAAATACTAATTTTATAGATTGATAAAACTAATGGGAACTTAATTTTATTTAAGTGGAAGTTAACAATATTTTCCCAACTTGTGTGCAAAGCATTCATTCTGTGAAAATTTCCTATGTATATACCATCTCTCTGGAAGCAGTTCTATGAGAACTAATGATGACAAATCATACAGAATAATAACCATAATTCTATATCCCAATAAAATAAATAGCATCTATTATTATCACCCTTTAATTTGAGAGCTTTTCTTGATAGTTTTTCTTGATAACTTTTCTTTATATAGAAGCCTGGAAATATGCTGAGTAGTAACAGAAAATAACCTTTAAAATCTGTCCGTGATTTGTTGCTGTATAGCAAATATAGGGAAAGGGTTATCGTCTTTGTGTTCCTTCTACTAAACTTAGGCTAGTGTATATCTGACTTCTAATGGACCAGAAAATCTAGAAATCACTTATTGTACTCAGTTTCTTTTTCAGAAAGATACGCTTCAGGCCACATTGATCTACCCTAACCACTACTTTGTACTCAGACCTTAGGACTAGGATAGAGGTAGTCCAAAGTAAACACTATGAAAATGCATCTGCTGAACACCAGCTAGTTTGCTCTAGAGATACACTCTTAGTTGTGCTTTGCTGCTTGTTAGTGCAGTCATGGCCAGACTCACTCATAGTAATGGCCGCCTTTGACCAGTTCCTGTTTCTGAATCCACATTTTTAGGAAGAGGTGATGAATACAGATGAAATTTGGGGAGTACAGTATAAGAGGTATGTAATACATCAAAGAAGCCTTTAGAAACTAGTTAGTACACAAGGAATTTTGGAATCTGGAACTGCTCAGAGAGGTTTAAGTCTTGCCTACAACTTCCAGGTGAAATAAAGTTATGAAGTAGCATATTGCAAGTCTTTCCAGATAGTTTGTGAAAGGGTTGATTTGTGTAGACTAAGCTTCTTCTGGATGCCCTAGGTAAACCTCAATGGCATCATGAAGTAGTGAAATAACATCATAATTCTGTATTTATATCCATGAATCACTCATATTTTTGACAACTGGATTATAAAAGTAAATACATAACAATTTTTTTTTTCTCTAAGGAAGTTGCGTCTTTTTGCATAAATGGGTTTTCTATTAAATAATGTAGTAAAAACTCTTTTTTCTTTTTTTTTTTTCCCCTCTCTCCTTAGGGGACACATTAGCTGAAAAAGTAGCTTGTACACCTGCAAGAGAAGATTCACAGCAATGGCTATATGCTCTCAAACATTTAGAATCAGCATTGAAGCTTTGCAGAGCATCTGCAACAAAAAAAATAGATATGGAAGCTGAACTTCTTTTTCAGATAGGTAAACTCCAGTTTATACATCATTATTACCTTCCTAGACAATGTTATACATGTGCCATCTCTTAAAATGGAGAAGTGTTCCTATAAAAATAGAACAGATCTGGGTATTTCTCACCCTGTCTAGCTTCAGATCTTCCTCCTGTGTTTAGTGTCACACCAGCATAGTTCAGGATGCATTATGCAACAAATAATTTCAAAACTGCAGTAGAATTTCTCCCACCTCTATATTACCAGAGATCAAAGGTGGTAGCCAATGAGATTAAGGACACTGTAGAAAGTTAATTATCTTCTATAAAGTATCTCTTAAAATTCCATTTATTGAAGTTAAAACTATAAAGAAGAAGAGGATAGTGTAAATAATCTTATATCCCTTCAGATGCCGAGAGCCCCTAGTTGTGCAGTATAGAAGGCACTTCTGATCAGAGTGTAGCATAACATGCAGATCCTGTGGGTAGAAAGTTTGCATCATTACCGTCTTCTGATTTTCTTCAAAGAAAACAATTATATTCATCATTTCTACTGTCAAACAAAAAGCATATTCACCTAAGAACTTCTTGTTGCACTTTTACAGAAGGGGCAGATGGTGTAATTGCTAGTCCTGAGAAGAAGCTGACAACAGGCTCTTCTGTTACAGCTGCCTGGGTACATTTATCCCATGGCTCAGGAATGTGCACAGCACAACACGGGTCTCGAGGCCACATTATGTGCAACATAGTGCAGCACAGAACAGGCTTGTGCCTGTATATTAACTCTTCCATGTACAGTGGTCTTCTAATTAGGATCACTACACATTAGGAATCATTATGATTCCAAAGTTTGATTATTTTACCTACTCTGTGAAGTGATTTGCTATACAAGCATTGTGCCTTACATTTTAAACAACCTGGAAAAGAAAATTCACTATTTTGTCCAGTTTCCCTGGAAGGGAAAACCAAGTTGGGTTTTCCAGAAAAACAAACAAACAAACTACAAATCTTGCAAATCTGATTTCTATATTTCTTTCTTAGGTAAGGTAGAACGCCAGATATGTGAAACAGGCAATAACAAGTCATCTCGAGCTGCTGAAACCCTGCTGGAAGCTATACAACTCAGCCTGGAACATGATCAAAAGTTCGAGTAAGAAATAAGCTATATAACTTTCAAAATAATTTTAATCACACATGAATATAGGTTTTCTGCAGTTTACTGACATTTGATATGGGACTTCTATTATAAAAATTCTTTTCTGTTTTGGAGAGTTCCTCTACTGGAGTATAGTAGAGCTACTGTATATTTAGTGTCTTAAAACAAATGCCGAGAACATTTAAAAGCATACTTTAGAATATACAAAGTTATAGCTTTCAGTCCCAATTCCAAATTTGTACCCTCTCTGTCAATATCCAGAACAGAGCTATCAATTAAACAGTTTTATTCATATTTCAGAAGACGAGCTGTGGTCTGCCCCCTTCCAGATAATAGAAATCCAGCTTGAAAAGGTTAGCAGTCAGAACAGAAGCAGAAGCAGCATAGGAAATGTGTTTGTAACAGATATCAGGACAGTGACTTTGGCATTAGTTATCAGCATAGAAGATGCCTGAAGAGCTGAGCCAAGCCAGCCAATAAATTCTGTCAAGCAGCTCTGATACATTGGACTTTAGGTTCTTTTCAGTTTCTTGACCAGTCTTAATGAATAATGTGCCACGTCTGGTTACAGACAGTGTAAAGGCAGCAATTTACCTTGCTTGTTTGGGTGTTCTGTTACTTCAGTTAATCAGCCATAACTCTGAACACAGTAGCATAATAATAAACCTCTATAAGCAGTCAGCATGATGGAAGATAGTACGGAAATGGACTGTGGTGATGTTTTGCAAGTTTAATTTGATACATTTCCTTAATTCGCTACCACCTTTCTTAAGAGAATGTGCAGCCACATCGATGGACCTTGCTTGTTCTATTTTAGAGAACTAAACTTCCTAATCACCTTTATACAAGCCCTCTGATAACTATTGGATTGTTTAATTAAAATTGCTTCTTGATGTCTCATATCCTTTTCTGTGGGCAAGACTAGAAAGTTAAGGAAATTATCACCAACTTCACCAACTAAGTGTACAACCTGCCATCTTCCCACTTAGTTTGTCCTATCTATACAGCACTCTTTAACTTTTGCAATTTGCTTTACACAAATCATACCAAAACTGGAATTTATTGTAGTATATAAATAGTGATCTCTGTGCAATATTACTCTGTCCAGAGTATTAACTACATGAGCAGGAGTGTATTGCTATGCTTAGGAAAGCTAATTCCTAGGGGAGATCATCTGAAGAGATCTACAGAGCCAGAGGGAACCTGGACAGGCTGAGAGTTGGGGTTGTTCAACCTGAAGAAGAGAAGGCTGTGGGGAGACTTTATTGTGGCCTCAATACTTAATGGGAGATTATAAGAAAGATAGGGCTTTTCTTTAATATGGCTTTTAGAGTTAGGACCAAGGAGTGATGGTTTTAAACTAAAAGAGGGTAGATTCAGACTAGATATAAGAAAGAAATTTTTTTACAGTGAGGGTGTTGAAACACTGGAACAGGTTACCCAGATAGGTTTGTAGATGCCCTCTCCCCAGAAACATTCAAGATCCGGCTGGATGGGGCTCTGAGCTATCTGATCTAGTTAAGATATTTCTGCTGACTGCAGGGGGGTTGGACAAGGTAACCATTAAAGGTCCCTTTCAACCCAAACCATTCTGTGGCTATTATTTTTGCCTGGTTTATAATGTAACAGTAAAAATAGCTGAGCCCAGTGAAGAAAAACCAGTTTTGGTCTCTAAGAATATTTTGCTGATTCTTGGAAGAGTTTGACTGTAAGACCCATATCCAAATTCAGCCACCTGAATTCAGGGAAACCTTCCTTGAGGAAGGAAGAGGAGCTCATACAGTTTCTCTATAGAAAGATCACTTGCAGAATTATTTTTCTTACTGAATGTTTGCAATTTTTTTTATCTTTCATATAATGCAAATTATATTTGACATACTCTTAGATCAGTGTGTTATTTGTTAAGCATATCATAGGGATGCTTTAGACCCACTAAGACTTTAAAACATTATCACATGGCTTTTTGAAAGAAGATATGCTTTAAGTAGATGATGAGGACTTGATAAATGATATAGATTTATTTGGTGAGGCTGTCTGTCTAGTCTTATGCAAGAGTCAGACTGTATCATTGTAATGCTTACTTTGATAGTAACACTGATTGATCTGTGTGTTGTTTTGCACAGGTTAATAAGGAGATCATACCTTGAAATAGCACTATTATATTTGCATTTTGCAACAAATAATGAGGATGTGTCACAGACAGATAAGATGGTGCCTTCCAAATCAAACGTATGTTTTCTATCTTTTGGATAGCAGCCTCTTCAAAGCAGGAAATACATTTCTGTTAAAACATTTTGCACCTTGCCAGAATTTTACTTACGGTAACTTATAAATCATACTGATACTGAAAATCCTACTAGAAAAATCACACAAAGAAATCATTTAGTACAGCAGTAGAATTTTATTGTTTGATGTTATTTCTCATGTTTATTGAATTGAATGATAATATTTAAAATATTTATCTGTATGAAATATGAAGAACCAGAACCAATGGTATTTTCATTTCTGATTATGTACTAATTAATTTATACCTTGCAAAGAAAACATAACATTAAAACCTGGTTTTTAAGTGCTAATATTTATACTTTACCAGATTTCAGTTTTTCAGTACAAATATGAGTGGCGGCATGAGAAATACAGAAGGCTTTAACCACATTAAATCATTTATAAGCCATAGATTCAAAGTGTAGTGAGTGTGTAACATGAGAGAAAGGAGGTAATTGAGATTCCAGAAAATGGAAAATGATAGCAAAACTGTATACTATAGGACCATAGCATGAGCTGCTTCAAGAAAACTTTTATAGGAGCAGCCAATTAGTATGATCTGGGTAATTTTTTTTCAGTTTTAGCAACTAGTCGATGGATTTACAATCAGTGCTGATTTTTACATCTTGCAAATAAAACAGTAATTCTGTAAGTAGGAGTACTTTTTCCTAGATTTAAAATATATTTTACCATAATGCATTTAGAATACTAATGATGAACTGGTGTATAATTTTAGATCTCTTCTGAGGAACTCTCTTCTCCTGAGGGGGCTCTGAAATCAGAAGGCTACAAAGTACGAGCCTGGATTGCAGTAAGAGCAGCTACACAGGTTGGTGCAATATTCTGGAGATGTAATTTTTCTTTTTTTTTTTTTAACTTACACAAACAAAGATAAGAATTGATGTTTCCTGAAATTTCTGGCATGGGGCTTATTTGAGGAAATGAAAATGGACACTGTCAGAATAGTGTATTTAATCTCTCTTGGACAGATTTGACTTTGCTTACTTCAGCTTTGATTCAGTGTAAATAAAATGCCTGATATGTGTGCACATGTATTTGACATGTGGGTAGACATTGGTAGCATCCAGGTGAGGATATCTGATTTGAAATCATTTACGTAGTAATTAAGCTGTCAGCAGTAATGATTTATTTAAGCATAGTATGTACCATATGTCAGAGAGAAATAGAATATTTCCTGACTTTAAAATTATAGTATGTTAATTAATTTTTTGTCATCCTCTTCCTACTCTCAGATTTTAAAACCTATATAAAAATTGTAGTGAAGTGGTTGTGAATAAAAAAAAAAATATGTATTTTTAGGTCAGTGAGGCTGCGCTTGCTTCTCAGCTTTTAATTGGAATGAAGAGGGTTAAAGAACACTGCATGAAGGATGCAGTGCGACAGAAAATCCCAGAATTTGCTTCCATGGATCTTCTTTCTTCATACAGAGATTTCTTATCTGGTATTCCTTTTATACCTAGTAATATTAGAACATTAAATAACTAATATACTATCTATGCCATGTAATCCAATAATAAATTTACTATTTAGTTTTCATTAATCAAAAATTATAAGTCAAATTTGGAAAGCAAATCCAAAATCCTCACCCTGCATAGCAGTACAAAATACTGAGTAGACCTAATGGGTCTTTAAATACCAGCCTGTACATGTGTTCAATAGGTTAAGAAAAATTGCATTGTTTGCATACTGTGGCTCAGAAAGACAGAGTGCATATACTGATCTACTTTTCGAAAACCAAAAACTGAACACCAAACTCTTGCAAAGTGATCTGCCTGGATACTGTATTCTAAAAGTCAAATGTGGTATAATAAAAAAAAATTGCTGTTTTTCCAGTCTAATGGACTATCATTTAGATGTGCTTCCTTTAGCTTGGTAGAACTTTGCCTGGGTTTTTTTGCAACATCTGCATTTATTTTACAGCTAATGGAGTTGATGAAAAGGAAGTTTTTTATTTACAATAAAAAAACTCAAACAGTGAAACTAGGAATTCTAGGATAAGGGTTACCTGACATTATATAAACACTAAGGCAAAATAACTAATATATAAACACTGGGAACCATTAATTTGGTGATAACATTTTGATTCAGTGCCTTAATTTCAATCATCCCAAGTGTCTGACAAAGATTGAATTGTTCTGCCTGATAGTTACTAGCAAAGCTGAGCAATGTCTTGCTTACTGTACACTGTTTAAACATATGTGTTTTGATTGGTTTATGAAAACAAGTGGTGTATGCTGAGACTTTCTGTCTATCTGATTTTTTGTACTAGCTCCATTTGCTTGTAATTACAGATATTTTCTTCCTTTTAGCAAATGCAGCAGGTGTTTCTCCTGATAGTTCTATTAGGCCATACAGAGTAGTATAGAAAATTTAGAAAGCCAATAGTAGGTCAAAAATATATAAAGGTAAATTGAATTGGAAATAATCAGCACAGCATACTAGATATTTTCTGTAAAACCATGAGTGAAACACGTTAAGTTTCATCTATAAACTGTATGACCATTTTAACTAATTTTTTTTTTTTTTTTTTTTTTTTTTTTTTTTTACAATTGACAGTGAAATAACAGGAATAATAGAAACATTCAGATTTTGTAGAAGCATACGTAATTATTTTCTGGAAGTTTACTATTAGGAATTACCGTAACATAATTTTTGTTCAGTTTGGAATGAGAAATGGAGCAAGAAGAGTTGTGTAGGATTCTGAGAGTGCTGTGTAATAATACAGTGAAAAAATACTGAATATAAGCGGTGATACAGTGGTAACTATACTGGTACTGGTTTTCCTCTTTTTGCATAACTTTTAGGCAGCACAACAAACCAAGATTTTTTTATTTTTTTTTTTTTTTTTAGCCCATGTCCAAGAACATATTTCCTTGATAATGTGCTTAATTTCTAAAAGGGTCTGGATTGAAGCTAAGAATAAACATTTCAGAGTACCTAACTCAGAATTCAGGCGGCTATAATTAATGCTGTAGCTAAGACTGGTGACACCTACTATTGTTTCCATTTAGTAAACATCTGCTATTGAACAATGTACAGAAATAATGGTTTTATATTTAAATTCAAAGAGTGAGAGCACCTTGCTTTCTACCCCTTTTGCCTTCTTGCAAGAGCCAGTCATATTTGTGGCCATGAGCTGAGAAATATTTTCTTTACTAGTTCAACTAATATTAAAGCAGTATAGAAGGAATTTCCCTGTTACATAAAACTTAACCAGGTTCACAACACATTTTTAGTTACAGTCAATTCCAACACTATGCAAAAATAGCTTTTTGAACTGCAACCACTCACTAAATGTGTATTGTTGAACTGTGATTGGATTTGCAGATGGATACAATGTTGTCTCTGAAAGTCCCAAAGCATCTTCTACTGAAAACAAACAAATCCCACAAGACAACCAGAGCCGAAGTGAAGGAATCAAAAGCCTTGCCACCAAGGCCTGCCAGAAGAAAGAGACAGTAACATGGGTTCACTTAATTCGCTATCACAGTTACTTAAAAAGACTTTATAACACAAACGTTCTATTTGGTATGATTTTTTGCTTCCTTCTAGAAAACTGCCATAGGTGAGATATTTTTCTTGGGGGGCAACAGTCAGATTCAAAAACCATCATCTGAAATAGTATAATTTTGAGTTCCATTAAATTGTATAAATGCAAAAAAATCTTCACTGAAATCAAGATTTATGTCAGTTTACAAGTGATGTAAGTGAATATATTACTTTTTTTCATAATTATTCATAAGCATCCCTCAAAACTCAATTGCTATTACTATATCTGAAGCTCTTTTTAAAAAAAAAAAATCTATATTAATTTTTAGTTCTAGATACATCAGGCTTAAGTCACATCAGTAAAAACTCTGTTCAGTTTGCAGGCCTGTTTGTGAGAACTGAGTAGTGTAAATGGGAAGGCTGAGTGTTAATGTATGTGTTTTGACCAAATCCCCAGATGTTATTTACACACTTGGTTTATTTCACTGTAAACAGAAGATGGTAATAGACAGGACCTTTCAGACAGAGTAAGAATCTATTATTTCAGGGCCCTAATACTATGCAACTACTTCTGATGGCCAACTGCTGGATATACAAGTGATGACCTGATAGGTGAGAACAGAACTAGATTGTATGTAGAGGTGCTGCCTCAAGACAAACCTAGCAACTCTGAAAATAATAATTTCAGAGAGGGTTGGACTTTTTCCTTCCAGCACCAAATGAAAGTATTCTACCTGACCACAGAACAATTAAGACAGTAAGGTCTACAAAATGTGTGTGTGTATCTCAGCTGTAGTTACCAATGTTGGAGCCTAGGGAGCAACTCAGCTTCAGCCAATAGCTGCCTAAATGAGGGTTGTAATTGCTCCAAGGGCTAATTTGACTGTATTGAATGAATAAGTGTTTATTCTAGTGGGTGCTTAGAGATCTAGTGAACATACTGATGCTTACACATCTAAATTTAAGTACCTAAACCTCAAAACTGCGCTTTCCATTTTATGCTATTTTATAACGTCTGGACAGAGCTTGTTTCATTATCAGCTTTCCAGTGAAGAATTGCAATACAAATAGCATAACCTAGTAATATGTAAGGACAATCAGTGTAATTGTTGGAAATACATTTATTTGATCTTGAATTGTTTTACATATCTTACTGTCTTTTTACAATTTATGAATATTGAGTAGCTGTAGAAGTTTTACGTTCTAATGGCAAACGATAATGTAACAAAAATCTCTTTTTAAAGCTGTCCCTAACTCAAGACTTGGATCATTTTCTGCAAGAGACGGACACCCTAGTTCTGTTTTTGACACAGGGCTTATTCTACGCATAGCACAAATGCATTCCTTTTTTAAGAAACATTTGCGTGAATATTCAATGTGTTGTCTTGAGAATTTCCCAGAAGAGCTACATGATGTAGAATTGCCACTTTGTAGGCCAGCTGATTCCTCAAAGGTACTTATTTTTTTTCTAATATTTCAAAAATATGTTTTATATTTGCATTTCTCTCAGATTCTTGCTAGTTCCAACAGTGATATTTCTAAGAGCACTACAGAAGAATGAAATTCATAATGCAGAGGATCAGTGCAAAACCAAAATCCTGTGCAAGCAGTGGAGGACATAGTTGAAAAATGCAAATATCCTGTGTTAGTCATTCTTACAGAAAGTATCTGTATTCCCTGCCCAGTGTATTTAAACACTGGAAGATTAAGCGGAATGGTATTTAAGAAGATTTTATTATGAGTTAAGTAAGTTGGCAGTATTATTAGTAGGTCTGAGGCTTTTAATGTTGTACATCTCCATGTCTCATACGAAAAATGTCTTGATGATTGCTTGTAATTTTTATGTGCAAGCCTCTATGTTGTTAATTTGGTCTATAATAAAAACATGATTTTCAAAAAATATATAATTTATGCTTTCTCAAAATTTGTTGAAGGCCTGGTGTGACAACTTTTTTCATTATCAGCTGGCTAGAAAATCAATCTTTTCAGATTTATAACTTGTGAACAGGCTATTTGAGCTTTCAAATGTACGCAGCTCAGATTATATTACTCAGAGAAATCTTGACTTGGAATTCTAGAGTCTTTGCTGACCATGGCATATGTATTCAATATTGAAAGCTAAAAGTCTTGAAAGATTCCGTGTAGAAATAATTGTCTTCGATGTTTCTCCATCCCACTTCTCACATTAATAATTATCCTAACACTAAAAAATTTAAATGACAGGTTACTCTCTATGGTTTATTTTTTACCTATTATGTTTAGTATGAGATGAAGACAGGAGAGCCTTGAGGACTGAGAACTTGTTATCTTATAAAAATGAATTAAAATTCTTTTGTGAAAGTAGCTTTTCTGGAGTTGGTGAACTTTTTGCAGTGTTGGACAGCATATCATTACTCATTTCCCAACAAAGAGCTGACTGTGCCACTGAGAAATTGTAAATATATGGTATGTGACATTTATAACAGCCATCATATATCAAAAAATATTTTATTCTGTCTGCTCTTTTTTTGACATAATTAGTATTACACTGTCCTAGAATAATAAGCTTCAGAGCTTACTGTCATGTTCGTGACAGGTGCAAGCTGCATAATCATGTGTTAGCTTCACTGTTGTAGACAGCTAACAAGCATAAAGCTCTTACTTTTTTTTTTTAATTCTAAGCTTCACTGATTTTTATCACAACATTTTTAGAAGCTTTAACTATTCAGGAGGCTGTATAAGTTATTTTTAAAATGTTACTGTAATTTGATACTGGGATTTTTAACAGCACGAGCAGATATAATTTTTGAAAGAATTACTTTATACCATGTACAAGGTTGTTTTGCTTACATGTTTCTTTCTAATTTTGCTTTTGACTCTTGAAGGTTTTTTAGCTTTGCTGAACAAAGAATCCAAATTACATTATGGAAGCTATAATTAAAAATGTGTGCCCTGTTATATTTTGCTTGCTTGTATTTTATCCCACTTGATAGAATCACAGAATCGTAAGGGTTGGAAGGGACCTCTGGAGATAATGATCTCCAACCCCGATGAGTCCAACCCCCCTGCCAATGCAGGAACACCTAGGGCACGTCAACACAGGAACAGATCCAGGTGGGTCTTGAAAGTCTCTAGAGAAGGAGACTTCACAACCTCTCTGGGCTCTGTTCCAGTGCTCTGGCACCCTCACAGTAAAGAAGATTTTCCTCATGTTGAGATGGAACTTCCTGTGTTTCACCTTGTGACCATTACCTCTCATCCTATCACAGGGCACACCTGAGAAGAGACTGGTCCCTTCTACTTGACACCCACCCTTCAGATAGTTGTAAACATTAGTAAGATCCTCTCTCAGTCTTTTTTTCCAGGTTGAACAGCCCCAGGTCTTGAAGCCTTTCCTCCTGAGAGGTGTTCTGGTCCCTTCGTCATCTTTGTAGCTCTCCATTGGACTCTTTCTAGTATTTTCCTGTCCCTCTTGAACGGGGGAGTTCATGCTAGCCTGTAGGACTGGAAACACTTAACTAAGCCAGTTTGTTATTTTCAGGCTTTTGAGAAAGATGAATAGATAAATATTTATGTTTATAATTCAACAACCCTCCAGTTTGACAAAAGCAGTTGTAATATCCTTTCTCAAAAAGATTCAACACGATGTAAAAAACAAAAGATGCAGTTTAGGGAAAAAGAAAACATACCACACATTTTAGAAAGAAATATATATTATAAAATGGACTTTTAAGAGCTCTAGTTCAGGGACATGGCATAAATTAGGTTTTTCCCACCTCCATAGATGTGTTTTCTCAGAATTTTGTTCACACTCCATGCTGGCAGGAGATCCCAAATGTGGAAGATCCTTGTACTAAGTGGGTTATCCATGCACACCTCATGGCATAACCCTGGGTTATGGCTGCTGTTATCACTGCCTTTGTGTTTAGAGTCTGTGTGGCATGGATCACCCCCAGTAAATTGTGATATGCTGTGCAGAAAGCATAGCCATGCGCTTGAATGCATGACTTCAGCATGCATGACTTCATCTTTATCTTCGCTTCTATTGTATTTTGGTGCGGGATGGAAACTGGCTTTAAGAAGTAAGAATATATCATTGTGGAAAATCCATCCTCTGCTCACCTTGATTTACTGCCCTGTATTGGTCTTGAGCTGTATTTTCTGAAAACAAAATGAATTAAATTCTCCATGATTTTTCAGCAATAAATATTCAAAATTTTAAAAAAACCTAACTCCCAAGGCAGCTGGTTTCAGTGTCCACATTTTGGAATCAATGGAGATACTAATGGCCTTTTCAAATAGCTTCAGCATTCCCTCAAAACATTACTGTTTGGCCTCCTCTGTTCTTTGAAGATCTGTGTAACACTTTAAAAAGTAGAAATGGTATGGTGCTGTTCAGCCTTTAAATAAAATATTTTACAATTTTCGATAAAGCTTTTATTCATAAATCAATGTAGGTTGACAAAATTCCTCCATTACTTCATTGGTAAATGTCACCCAAACAGTAACTATTTGATGAATAGCCTGCTAATGTTTCATATATATTGTAGTAAATATGATATATGACAAATCCACACAGACTAAGTGACTGAGTTTACAGTAGGTATCACCCTTTGTTAGTTGCACAACTAATGAGAAAACAAGTAGGTAAGCATAAAGCATTAGTATAACATTCAGATTACTATTTTAATTACCAATATATCAAAACATACAGATTTTTCATCACTAAATTTTGTATGGTCAGCATGTCAAATGATTTCTTTTAGCAAAAAAAGTAACGCCATAAGGAAGATAAGTCAAAGGTTTTTCAAAAAATCACTGTTACTGTAGGAGTCTCTAAGTCAGCCCAGATGCCCTTTGCATTACCTTTAGAAATGTCTCATCATGTGAAATTTGAAAAGTCTTAACTTGGTAAAATAGACACTTATTTTAAAATAACTCATTTATCTAAATAAGAATAAATTTGTGCAGGAGTGAAAGTCAAACTGATTCTAGTAGACTGTAGATCATAACAGATTTTTCATGTTACACTAGGAAAAATACAATTTAAAATTTTCTTCTGTGTTTCAGGTGTCTCTTGAAATTACTGGAATTACAACAAAGATGTCACATGTGAGAACAGCTTCTCCAGCTTCTGTCATCACAGAAGCAGTCAGTCAGATGGAGAGTAGGGCAGCAAATGCTTCAAATAAGGAAATTAACATTCAGTGGTACATTCCTTCTCTGGCAAAGCCATCAAATGATACAGAGACTAAGGTATAACTACAGCAAAGCAGTTCCTTAGGTATTAGAACAAATTAAATCTCATTTCCAATTAATATTTGTGTTATGACTGATCAGCTTTTTAACTGAATTATGTATATGCTGATTGATTGGCAAGCTGGACAGCAGTGAGCTATGTATTTACTGTGCTGCAAACTTACTATGCAGGACAAACAGAATGCCCTGACAGCTTTTTGGTGGCAGGCCAAAGAAATACTTTGTTGAACATACAGAGTTTTCAGGCCATGTTGTATTCATGAGTGTTGCAGGTCCTTGATGTCTTTAGGAACTCCACTCTGTTAAGTTTGGTTGGATCTGACAAATACATTCCAACAATACTGTTTGGTGGGAGGCTGTTAGAAAAGTAAAGATACCTATATACAGGGATTAATGGGATTTCATTAACCTCAATTCCCTAAAAAATCAGAAGAAATGTGGAAGATGTGAAAATTTCCATCAGTACACTGTATTTAATAGTTATTCTAGTCTTGTATCACTGACATAGCTCAGGTCTGCTATACCATACTGCATTATAGCTTACCCATTCCATCTCTTTTACAGGTCTTGCTTCTTTATGCTTTTAATACAAAGCCTGTCAAGATTAGCAACATGAAGATTTTCAGTTCAATGTCTACATTTTCAGGCCACATGTGGATTCCGTTGGATAGGTAAATAATCACTGACTTCATACTGTTTTTTCATGCTGTATTAAAGATCGGCCAACCATTTTGGAGGAGGGAAAATAAAAGTACAAAATATCAAAAAGCTGTAAATCTTTAAAAGCATTCATTTTTGCTTTTCAGAGATTTTTCGCTGTAAAAACTGAGATGTTTTAGACAGTGTTAAACTCATCCAAACACATACTCGATCAATACATTAGCATTTTAGTTTTGCTTCTTAAAGAACTGAGTAACACATGCTAATTACATGACACTAATTATATGACACTGGCATAGCAACATAAGAAACCGCTAGCAAGTCTAAGAAGCAGTCCCATCAGTTATTCCTGTTCTCTCACTGGGTCAGCTACATTCTCCATTCCATATTTCAACTCTGAGCATGCAAGAGTTTTTCTCAGTTGTAGACCCAAATTCAACCCTTGATTTTACTTCCTATGGTGTTTTTCATTACTTCTTTGTCATTCACCTAGCCTCAGAATTTTTGGAATGCTGAGCAAGTAAAGGGGAAGGAATGACAGGCCAAGAAGAGTTGCAGTCACTGCCACCTCTGTGCTGGTTGGATGAGAAAATCTTTTCTTAGAGAGGCATACTTAAAATACTACTTCTTACAATTTCTAATGCAAAAACTAATGCATTCTATATTTCCACATTCTTTCATGGAAAACTTTTTGTAAAATTATGAGATCAGTCTTGAAATGAAAGAAAATGTAGAACCTAATCAGTATGTAGTAAACTATGTTTAACTATAACCTAAACCAAAAATATTGTTTCTATAATGGCAATAATAAAAATCTTTTCTTCTTTCAGAATTATTTCTTTACGGGATAAATTATCTAACCTGAAGCAGCAAGTTGAAATGTTGATGCATAGTTCTAAAAGCTTGTCTTCAACTTCAAATTCTGCACCTTTTCTTGATCAAAGTGAAAGTTTGGCAATAATTCCTTCAAAAAACCCACAAATTAATGTTGCAAAAGTGCACCTTGATGAAAAAACAGAAGTAAGAAAGAACAGTTGTGCTCTTAAATATGTCTGACTTTAAGATGTCTGGTTTGGGGAAATAAATGACAGGAGGGCAGACATAAAAGACTCAACTTCCCTCATGCTTTTCAAAAAATGTTGAAATATATTTATTTTTCATTTAATATTTAACTTTTACTTGTATATTGCTTATCACTTTGCAAAAATATGAGGCATCTTCAACTTTTCACTTGAAAATAAAGGCTACATAGATTTGAAAATTGTTGCCTGGTAGTAACCTACATCTGAAAATACTTGGCAGAGTATTAAATTAGCATGGCAATCAACCCAAAAGCAGTTTTTAAAAACCTGTTACACATCTTCAATGCAGAATGGCAGTGGTGGTTTCTGAAGAACCTTCTAATAACATTATTGAGAGAGGACTAAAACTGGAGTGAATTTATTTTCATTTTCTCTACGTCACCTTCCTCTTTCCTTTTTATTAGTAAGGCTGACTATGGTCCTCAACCAAATAACTCCCCCCACATACACACACAAAAGAGGTAATTTCAGAATTTTCCATGTGGTCTGTTTGAGATAATGTCATTGGAATTGGATGTTGCCACAGTATAACTACAGCTTGATAAATGCCAAGGCAAAATAGACGTTTATTTTCCAAGTGGGAGACATTTATCATGTGACAGGATTCACTTTATATCTATTATATGAAATGATTAATGATGTAGAGGCTGTCATTTTGTCTGATGGATGCTGTGAAACAGTGACAATTGTGCACTGTGCCATTATTACAAGATTGTATTTTGACCAGCTTGGAGAACAAATGATGTTTTGGCCAATCACAGCATTTTCAGGAGACTAGACAGAGCTGTCCTTTAGTGGGTGTTTCTGACTACCTGAAGGGTTTCATTAATATATATCAGTAATTGGAAAAACAGTGTTTAGAATACTAATAAGATTAACATGCCATGCATTATGCATGTATAAATATCATCTTGTCAGAGTGTTTGTTTATAATGTCTTCAGTAAACACATAGCAAAAGCTCACTGATTTAATACCTCAGCCAGAAGCAGTTTTGCCTCAGTAGAAACTGCGAAATTTGGGCACTTCTGTTTGTACAGCAAACACAACTATTTGTGTTGCAGAAAATGTATATTCATCAGCTAAAGTTTATTTGGCTGTGGGATGAATCAGAATAACCTAAAATCTGATTGTTCTGAAAAATTTTGTAAAGCTAAGCCATCTGTTAGCTTATCAGAGGAGACTGATAGTTAAGCATTAATTTTTTTCTTGTTTTATACTATTAGGAAATGGCTAAAAGGTGTTTATCTGAAGTCAAAGCACTGCTGTCTGCTGCTCCAGCTCTGTCCTTGCCATTAACTGAGGTATGCTCTTCTTATTAATAGCAAAATTCTGCTTTCTAAATTAAAGCAACTGTTCAGTTAAACTGAAACATGGATCATACCACTACGAATCATCTGATTTTTGTTCTCATATTGTTGGGCTTTCTGTTTGGGTTTTATTTTTTTATCTTTACCAGTAAAATACAAATGCATGATTATAAATTGAACAAACTGAATCTCTTCACTGATCAGTCAGCAAATGAAACAGGATTGGAAAGAGTCCCCCATAGGTTATTTTTATTATTATTTTTTAAATAGGCTAAAGGAGGTGGCTCGTCTCATTACAATCACCTTTTTGCAATAGTTTATTAAAAGCGAATCTCATTCACAGTGGCTTCATCTAGGTTATCTACTATTCTCTAGTCATCAATTACACAGACTCCAGCAAATTTCCATGTTGCAACTCCCAAATGCAATTTCCTTCCATCCCTGTGGTTTTAGTTATTCAGGCTTTCCACCTATTTTCTTTAGTTTTTTCTGCCTTGCCCATGACTTCTGCAAAGGTATACTTTTCACAATCCCACTGAAATATCTTCCATGGTAGAGAGATTTGACAGATGCCTAGGGAAAGGTACAGCTTAGCTTTCATAGAATCAGATGGACCTCCTGGACCTGTTTTAAATTCTCATTAATCCCTCCTTATTTTGCCTGCTTCTATTTGTAGGTCTAGGACAAAAGTGAGGAAGGAGATTTAGTAGCGTCCTTTCAGTAAGAATATGATGTTAACTGGATCTGTTTTATTCTTGCTAAATGCGACAACAAGCTAAAATGTTTCAACAGGTGGAACAATGGGCTTTTCATCACTAAGTTTCAGATAGAGACTTTACATTAAGATCCTATTAGATATGGAAGATTTGGTTGAGCAAGTGAAGCCTAGCCATTCAAGACACTGAGTATTTTCATTCTTCTCTGAAGCCAACAGAACTTGCAGGGTGTTCAGCACTTCATTAAACATAACATATTTCTAGGTAGTATTTTCAAACTTTCAGTTAAGTTGTATGTGTTCATTATTCAGTCCTGGCTAGAGGTGGAAGGCTCAGAATGGGACTATGTATACTGTAGGGTAGTAGATTCCCTTTTGTTTCCAAGCATGCAGGAGAATGCAGCAGATATGTTGCTTATATGTAGTTTTACATAGTTTTTCCCCACCACACACTTTTTTTGTTGTTGTCTTCTTGTGAATTAGTTGGACAAAGTCAGTTCTAATTTGTGGTATGTTTCCTTATTCTCTGAGCTCCTCTTTAACTCCAATCGTTTCTACCTTCTCTCCTTTCATTCTTTCTTTTCTGCCTGTGTGTGTTATGGTGCTTTTGATTTAGTTCTGAATTATATTTCTAAGTGGAAAAGTGCATTTTTTAATTGAATTATTAATTTAAAATTATTTGGCCGATCATGTTTTAAGAATAAAAATTAAATGGCTGGACTGTTTTTAAAGCTATTTAATGAATAGTTACGGTCTTGAGGGAGAGAATAAAGCATAGGGTTTGGGAGTTCTGTTCTTAAGAGTTAAATGTAATTTTATGAATAAAATAAAATTGCATTAAAAATTAACCTCCCTAGATAGCCTGTTCCAAGCTTCTATTCCTTGTTAGTTTTCCTTAATGACTAAATCAGGTAAGTAATTTTCCATGTCCAATGGATGTACAAACCAGTTTATCATTGCTCCCTCTTTTACCCTTTACAGTTAGCTCAATTCTTTTAACTTCTCATCTTAGAAAAAGCCTTCCAAATCACTAATCACTCATGTTGCTCTTGTCTGATATCTTCATTTTAGCTACAGGTGATCAGTGACTGTTCACAGAAATTTCCTCCCCTTATTCCTGTTTTACTAGTTCCCTGAAAGAGTTGTCATTAACCACAAATACATATTGAGGCAGTAAGGATTTTTAACTTACTCAGTGTTTATAGGCCAGAAATCTGGCTTTAATATTAAGCTATTTGTATAGATGTACTTTTGGGTACTTATAATATTAATAAAGGTATTTATTTGGGTTATTTTTTTTATTTTTTTTCCCGTCTTTTTTTTTTTTTCCAGATCCCATTTGAAGTTACTTTGCAGTCGATAGCAAGTTTAGAAGATATGTTTGATCCTGCCAACGGATGTATGATAACTGAAGAAAGTCTTTTCAATTGGATCATTTCTCTCTTTCACTAAATTCTAGTTTTGCAGTAACTTAATCTGTTGTTGAGTGCTATAGATTTAGACTTAATTTTGGGTGTTAATGAAACAACCTCATTAATCACACCAGGATTTGGCTCCTAATGAGTTATAATTTTAATTTCTAGCTTATTTCTAATTATTCAAAAAATAATAGTTTTCAAAATTAAAATACAATTTTAGATATTAAATACATTACAATAGTTTCTTAATATGATTAAAAATTACACTTGTTCAGTCATCTATAATTAAGTCACTTTGTTGGGGGGTTTCTAGCTTTTCTTCTTCTTGTTTAGAAAAGCTGAATAAGCTTGTAAAACTCTAGCTTCTGCTAGAAGATACTGCATTTTCTCTGAAGTTTTACTCTCATCAGCAAATTTTTCATTGCTTTTGCAGATATCAAAAGTTTGGTTTCTTTCTGAGAATTATTTTTTGGCCTAAAATCATCATTGAGTTTATTCTTTTACACTTCTATTTGGCAACTAGCATTTCAGACTTTTCTATCTTTTGCTAAAGAAAAACACATCACAGGTTTTTAAGGGTGAAAATGATGGTTCAGGTGTCTCCATAATTTCAAAGCATTTTTCTGGGAAAAAAAAAAAAGCCCATTTAAAAAATAAAATGTGACTATATAGAACATATAGATGCTAAGAAAACCTGTATTTATGTTTTTAATGTTGTAAATATAATTTTAAGGTGATGAAGAAACCCTAATCATAGAATCATTATGGTTGGAAAGGACCTCTAGGATCATCAAGTCCAACCTTCATCCTAACATCTCTCTGTCCATTAGACCACAGCCTCAAACTGCTGTCTACTTATTTTTTTAAACACCGCCAGGGATGGTGACTCCACCACCTCCCTGGGCAGCCAGTTCCAGTGCCCAACCACTCTCTCAGTGAAGAATTTCTTCTTAATATCTCACTTAAATCTCCCCTGATGCAACTTGAGGCCATTTCCTCTCATTTTATCATTAGTAATTTGGGAGAAGAGACCAACACCAGCCTCGCTACAACCTCCTTTTAGGTAGTTGTAGAGAGCAATAAGGTCTCCTCTTCTCTAGACTAAACAAAACCAATTCCCTCAGCCTCACCTTGTGCCGAGTACAGATCCCCTCTCTACTCCTGCTAGTCACACCAGCATTTGTATTTGTCTGATACAGGCCAGGATGCCATCTGGGCACACTGCTGGCTCCTGTCCAGCTGGCTGTCCACCAGCACCCCCAGGTCCCTTTCCACCAGGCAGCTTTCCAGCCACTC
This sequence comes from Megaceryle torquata, assembly GCA_024611175.1. Lineage (NCBI taxonomy): Eukaryota > Metazoa > Chordata > Aves > Coraciiformes > Cerylidae > Megaceryle > Megaceryle torquata. Next base: position 609 of record JANIJG010008270.1, on the reverse strand, counting down.
CTCCCCAAGCCTGTAGCATTGCCTGGGGTTGCTGTGACTGATGTGCATGACCTGGCACTTGGCCTTGTTAAATCTCATCCCATTGACCTCATCCCATTGCTCCAGCCTGTCCAAATCCCTCTGCAGAGCCTTCCTACCCTCAAGCAGATCGACACTCCCACTTGTGTCATCTGCAAATTTACTGAGAGCACATTCGATCCCCTCATCCAGGTCATTGATAAAGATATTAAAGACTGGTCCCAAAACTGAGCGCTGAGGGACACCGCTTGTGACCAGCTGCCAGCTCCATTACCACCACTCTCTGGGCCCAGCTATCCATCCAGTTTCTAACCCAGCAAAGAGTCTGCCTGTCCAAGCCATGAGCTGCCTGCTTCTCCAGCAGGCAGCTGTGGGAAATGGTGTCAAATGCCTCACTGAAGTCCAGGTAGACAATATCTACCACTCTTCCCTCATCCACTAGGCAGGTCACCTGATAATAGAAAGAGATCAGGTTGGTTAAACAGAACTTGCCCTTCATGAACTCATGTTGTCCGGGCCTGATCCCCCTGTTGTCCTGCACTTGCTGCATGATCACCCCCAAGATGAACTGTTCCATAATCTTCCCCAGAA
>JANIJG010008269.1:0-17171 GCA_024611175.1 Megaceryle torquata | reverse complement strand
ACAGTGTCTGCTGCCAGCAGTGATAACACCCCATGGTTAGAGTTACTACCAAGGATTGGTGTGCAGACCAAGGCCACCTCTGGATCTTGTGTACCACACTGGGGGTGCAGCAAGTAAAAGGCTGCATCTGCAAGGAGGAGCAACCATGACAGGTGACCTCAAACTGACCAACGAGGTGTTCCATCCCATATACATCACACTCGGTATAAAGCTGAGGGATCAGGAGGGCCCCACCCTCTTGGACCATTTTGCTGGATTTGCTCAGCTTGACTCAGGTCCTCTTGTGGTTTCTTCCTCAGAGCATCTGAAGAGGACTCTGTCCATTCTGCCTTTGATCCTGATCTGTGTGTCCCTGAATCCGGTACCAGAATCCAGCTCCCGAACACAGCTCCCGTCTGCTGCAGGGCCCAGTCTGGGACTCCCCCAGTGCCTGCTCCACAGCACCAGTGGTGACAGTGACGGAATTACCATCAGGGGGCTTGGGTTCCATACTGGTTTTGTATATATTTGTATATACTCCATTTTTATTATTATTATTTTCATTAAAGCTGTTCTGGTTTCCTTTTCTAATCACTGAGTCTCTCTCCTTTATTCCCTTTATCTTCCCCTTTGTGGATGGAGGGGGCTTAACAGAGAGCATCTGTTATAGGTCTAAGGGTCTGCCCTGACTCTAAACTGTTACAGACATGTCTCGTTTAGTGTCTTTATCAATGACCTGGAGAAACTGATGCCGTATATATTCATCAAGTTTACAGTTGACATTGAATTGGGGGGCAGTCAATATATTTAAGTTCAGGGTTGCCATTCAGTGAGAACCACACAGACTGGAGGAATGGTCCTCAAGGCCTCTTCAACAAGGACAGATGTAAAAACCTCCACCTGGAAAGAAACAACCCTCTTCAAGGTTTCTGACTGGAGAGCAGTCCTGCAGTAAAGGCCTTGGGAGTCCTGGCACACTGAGCTTAACATGATCCCTCGGTGTGCCCTGGCAGCAAAACAGGCCAACAGCATCCTGGGCTGTACTACCAGGAATGCAGCCAGTAGATAAAGGGTAGTATTATTCCACTCTACTTGGAACTCATTAGATAGCTTAATGTACTGCATCTTGTTTTGGATTCCCCTCTGCAAGAAAGACATTGGTAAACTGGGCAAGTTCAGCACTGGGCCACTCTGCTTATCAGGGGCTGGAGTGCTCATACTGAGAGGAGAGGCTGCAGGACTGGAGTTTTTCCATCCTGGAGAAAAGATGACTTTGGGGAAGATCTACCAGCAGACCCTCAGTATTCACAGGGAGGTTATCAAGGAGATGGAGCCAGGTTCTTCACAGCAGTGCATGGTAGAAAGATGAGAGACGGTAATTATAAATTGAAACGAGAGAGGTTCAGGTTGGATATAAGAAGAAACTTTTTCACCATGAGAACAATCAAGCAATGGAGCATGTTGCCCAGAGAGGCTATGCAGTCTCCATCCTTGGAGACTCTCAAGACCTGTTTGGATAAAGCACAAAGCAACCTGGTCTGGTGTCACATGTGGCCCTGCTCAGATGGTACTTGACGTCTCTGCCAATCTGGATTATCCTATGACCCTAACATCCCTTATAAACCAGGTGTTTTTTCATATATTCCTCCTGGAACTTTCCACAAAGACAGATGAGAGAAGTGTACATCACTGGCCTCCTCTCCTACTACTAACTTTAAAAGACAAGATGACCATCCACAGATTAGAGAAATTAAGGACAGAAGAAAGAGGCACTGCAAAAATACCCAGATCTCTGTCTCATTTTGACTTGGAACTAGGGACTGCATATTTACAAATAACTAAAATCAGCTAAAGAATGTTGTCTGTCTCTGGGATTAAGCATTGTGGTCTGGCTCAGAAGCACACGATTCTCTTCTCTTCCAAGACAGAGTGGCTGCATCCAAACCGTCTACTGAAAAAATTCTACTGGCCCACACCACATGCACACATTACCTAGGAGAATGCTAAATGGCATGGCCAAAAACCATGCCAGGAATTGTGTTAACAACAAAGCAGGGCCTTAGGCCAGTGTTTAAGCTGGTGCCACGGCCCCATTCTATTTGCTCATAGAGATCTCTCCAATGGCTTCATTCACATATGTATCCACACAGAGTACAATGGATTCAGCAATGACGAAGGAAAAGGGAAAATCAGCTTTAAAAAAAATTTAAAAAAGATAATTGATAAATATTGTCTTAAAGTATGATCATGGCAGCATCACATTTTCTAATCACTGACAGCTCTTTATACGTTCATAACACTATGGGAAGCATTAATTTTCAATAAATGTTCATTCACTTAACGTCCCTGTTATGATATATAATGCTTCTTAAATTTGCACCTCTGGAATACTGCCATGGTCTATTTGCCTCCCGTGTTACACTCAGTGTTACACCCAGTGAAATAATCTCAGAAATTTTTCCATGAAATGTCCATCAGTACTTAGTTGCCTCTTGACCAGTAACCCCATATCCTGCATATCTTGCATTTCCTGCATTATGTGAGTCTTTCTTTACATAAGTCAACATGCCCTTGCAGCAGTCAGTTTTACAGAGCCTTTAACACCAAATGTGCAAAAGTATCAACTGTGTCCCTTCACCTTAATGAGGTGTCAATGAAAACACAACATGCAACTGGAATCAAAGAACTTCCTACAGCTCCTGAGGATCTCTTAAAGCAAATGTATTTGGCAGCAGTTTTCAACAGTATAATCCTTAACAAATATTTTAACTTCAGCCTCTAACCTTTCAAGTTCCAAAGGGCAGGTGTTTTTCAGGCAAACCTAGAGTGCTGGTATAGCAGAAATGGGGATGGTGAGATGCTGTTATGGAACATGTGACTTTATGCTGCTCATTCAAAGAAGTTGGACTGGAATGCATTAGAATTTGAGGCAGAAGTAGCAACTACTGAATATGATTGCCTATGTAATGCACAAAATCTATACAAGCACAAGGAGAATAATATCCACTGGATGTTGAAATACTCAGGAAGGGTTTAGTTGTGATGTACCCACACAGCAGGTGCTCAGGTGGCTCAGAAGAGTGAAGAATCTCGCTGGTGGGGCATTGCCATTTTTTGCATGTATCAGGATCATCTACTGAAAACTTCTACCATCCACTTCATGACAGCGTATCATGTCTGGGGAAGGTTGGCTTGCTAGAAACCATTAAGGGAAAATAAACCAAGCTAAGAAAAGAGCTGTTTCAGCCTTTTACTGCACTGGTAAGGAGAACTGCCTGAAGGCTCAGAAGAGATGAACTATAGTTTCACAGCAGCTGAGCTATAATACCCTCCCTTGACTAGAGGATACATGGAAATATCACTATTATTCCCAAAAGATTATTATTCACATATTAATTTACAAGAGATTCCTCTTTAAAAGATGCTTATCACTAAGGTGTGAGGAAGGTCAACACTGATCAAGGACCTTTGCAAAACCACAACCACATCACCGGCCAAGACACTTACATGTTCATATCTTCTGGTACTAATTAATGTGCTGGACACAGCCCATGCTGGTAAATCACTGTAGTTTCTTACTCTAGTATCAACAATTTTCTGGGTTCTACTTAGCATTCCTGCTAGGAAATGGTGGAAATTTTTTTCTAAGTCTCCATACTCCAAAAGAATTGTGCATTTCACAGGCCGAGGCTTGTACAACTCACTGGATGTTTTGTTCTGACTGAAAGAGTAACTACTGACAGACTATGGAAACAGCCTATTTGATTTGGGCAGAACCAACAGAGCAATGTCTGCACTGCACTTTATAGGTGAGGGATTGTAACAATACCCTATACCAACAGAGGACATCCAGCATGACTGTAGCTATGCCAAGAAAGCTGTGCTTTGTCTCACAACACAAGCCCCACATATCTGTGACATTAGCTCACTTCTGCTGTTGCAACAACATTTACACTAGCAGTTCCAGTTGGCCTCAAAGATTACACAGTTTCAGAATCTTAACTGACATGGTTATGTCAGTAGATGTATTTACTGGAGACATATTCTGTGATACATAGACTCTTATCTAGAACAAAAAAGAAATGAGAGTGCAATATAAAGTAATCCAGACAAGAAGACAATGAAGAAAACAAAAATTTAGAGAATAACTTGCTTAACACAGCAAATCAAACAATGATCACTGAGGTTCCAGTTCTGCAAGGTGCTGGAATTTTCTTTGAAAAGCTGAATCTGAAATGTCTCTTATGTTATGGGAGTCAAGGGATCCAACACCTCAAAGTATTAAGCCTACATATTCAGAAATCTTACCTCATAAGAAATTAAACCATTATCATTACATTTATTTTCTTGGTTAATTTACCACAAAATTCTGTTCAATAAGCAGTTGAGTAAGTTTTCTGGAAAGGGAAATCATGAATACTGACTCAGCTGTCAGACTGTGAATGCTGTCATAAAAGCATGAACACAAACTGTTCATTTACTAGTATGACATAAATAATAATCAGGTTAAACACTGAAGTACATGAGGGATCAAAACAATATAATGACAGGCTATCAAAATAGTCACAGCCTTCCAAAGCCGCCTCCTAGACTGGAATATAGAAGCTGAAAGAATGAATAAATACAAGTAGGTTTAATCATTGTTCAGTGTTTTAATCCAAACAGAAGCTCCATACTTATAAGGAAATTAGCCTTGGTGATGAAGATTTGCAGTAGCTAGGATGTTTTTTCATGTATGAGGAGGAATCAGTACAGCCAAACACAATTAATTTATGCAAGGATAATAAAGGTGCAGAAGTCAAAAGCAGACCAGATGGAAAAAGAAAGACCAAAACTAAGGAATAGCATCCTTATTAAAAAGTTAGTAAGAAAATGTCCTATGCCTTTGATGCCTTCAGGACTGGCATGCTTCACAGATACTTGGGCAGATCAGTCTTAAAATAAAAGAAATTATTGAGAAAACCATGCCTACCGTATCACCTTGGTGAGCAAAATATATGAAGATTTCTCTTTGAATGGACTCTACTCTGCAAGACAAAAAAAATTATACTTTATAAATGTACATGATATAACTATTAAAAAAAAGAAAAAAAAAGGGGGAAATGTCATGTTTGCAATTCCGAATACACAAACCAGACAAATTCAGTTTTACGTCTCTTCAGTTTTGATGAGTCTTTTCACCTCTCCATTACCTGTTTCTTGTGCATAACCTGAAAACCTTGGATTGAAGTAATCTGAAGGAACTGTATTCAACTGCATTAGATGAATAGAAAGAAGGTAGCAAGTGTCTATTGAAATTGGGTCACATCATCTGTGGGAGAATAACGGAAGGCTGGTGAGCAGAATTATAAACACACTCAAGTGACTTGCACGTGGGGTGTCAAAAGCCACATATATCACCCTAATTCTTGCTCTTTTTTGTGTGCTTGACAAGTACAATATCTGTGTTTAGATAACACAGATCTGTGAAGGAGTCAGAGGCACACTGTTGAACATGCTTGAGATTCCTGCCCTGTTGTGGGAAAGATCTAAGCACAGTGGAAAACTACACCTGCAAGAATCCTTGATATACAGGAGAAAGCAGGACGTTCAAAAGCTTTTTTTGCTCTCTAGTAAGGACCAAGCTCCACAGTACCTGCATCCCCAACTGTGTGCCTCGTGCCTCCGCCCAGGTGCTTCTGCAGAGATCCCCTGGTTCACAAGGTAACAAGTATAAATTTATTCTGCATTTCAACCAGGGTTGTTTTGTTGTTCCTGCATCCTGCCTGTGTTGGCTCACACATCACCCTCATCTGAAAGCTTTGTTTGATAAGTTGACTTTGATAAGTTAACTCATATCCCACAAGAGATTGTGTAGATCTATCAACTAATTAATTATTAAGCAGGAAGTCCAGAAAGATTAGATTATTACTTAGATAATTATTAATTTAGTGGGAAACAAAGTGATTAATACAATAACTGAGGAAGACAGAGGAACAGAAATTTTTAGAATTGAGGTAAGAAGCAATGGTGGAATAAGTTCTACAGGGCATGAAGATTACCAACAGAATTCTCAGAGTATCACTCCTTTTGTCATATTTTCATTTAATGAACTTGGTACAAAAAGGGATAAGAGAGAAAAGTGCCAATGAAATTTTATGACAACATCTTAGGAAAACCTTGCCTATGCAAAAAGGTATCAGAATGGCATAAAGGAAAAACTGAGTGATACTGAGCAGGGGAGCAGTAACTACGGGATGAAATGTAATGGGAAAACAGGTAAGGTTATACAGTTCAGGCCTAGTAGGAATTATTATTCATTAGAAGCTGGTGCATCTTATATTTGAAGCTACACAAGAAGGGAAAAGATCTGAGTATATCATGTAATCACTAGAGGACTGTGAGACATTGGATATGACAACAGAGAAATGCAGAATGTGTAAGAGACACATTTCAGACAAAGAGAGTTGCACTATTGTGGCAGGATCAGTGACACTCTACCACCCATGGTCAAACCACTAATCAGGCTCAGGGAAGGGGAAACAGAAAGATGAGGGAAAGACAGAGGCTTTTGAATTCTAAGAGGTGAGCTGACAGCACAACTTCCTCAGGGAGGAAGTAGGATTAAACAAAATCTCTTAAATTCAGGTACAATTAGATTATTGCTGCAGCAGCAGAAGACTGGATTCAATGACTTGGAGATACATACCAGTACTCTCTGTTCCTAACTACTTTGGCAACAGCATTATATGTGGTTAAAGTTCAATTATAAAAATCTACAAAAATAGCTGTATGGACCTGTGGCAAAGTATTCCAGAGCTTGCCAACATATGCATTTGTGTGGTCGGAGACTGAGCTGAGGAAAGGGAACAGGCAGTATCAGAATAGTGGTTTATATTTCTGTATATCTGCAGAGATAAACAGAATTCCATTTTACTGGTTATCTGACTGTAGGTTGTCAAACTTATCTCCTGAGAAGCCCATCAGCTATGTTATTCTCACATTTGTCTGCATGAGGATTCAAAACACAAAGTCACTATTGCACTGACACTGATTCATGTAACAAAATAAAACAGCAGCTTTCTAGTAGGTATTCTGGTTATTTAAACACACACACAGAGTTGAACCCTCCAGGTCAGCTGGTAGAAGAACAGTGAATATCTGACAGAACCAGGAAGCTAAGAACAATTTCTGTTTTCCCAGCAAGAATTTTGGTGGCAAATACAATGGAAAATCACATTTCTATCTTCTTTGGCTTGATTTTATGTAGAAGAGGAACACCCAGAACTCCAGTCTGGATTTTCAGAGGACCCTAGCTGAAGAACCAATGACAGAAGAACATTGTGTACACTATGCCTAAATGAATAATTTAACCCACCTTTATCGATTTGCCTTCATAAACAAAGGTCTCTATCTCACCCAAATCTTTAATTTCACACTTTAAACTCTGTCACTCTTGGAATATTAGGCCAGTGACCTAGACCACAGTTCTGGCTCTCCAGGTTGACACAGAAGACTGATTCTGAGCCACACCATCTTAACAGAGCATGTTCTAATATAAAAAGCAAGCCTGAAAATCTGTGTATCTGTGTAGAGGGTTCTGTTTTGACCATCAGAAAGAGACTGGTGGTCAAGAAATCCTGCTGGATTCTTAGCAGTGTGTATCTTAACAGGACCTCAGCACCAACTCAATTTAGGTCACCTACATAAGATAATAAACTTTAGTAAGAGAAAAGATAGTTCTGTCTGTCACATAAGCCTCCAGGGTGAAGAGAAAAGGTCATAAATGAATGGTGGAAGAAAAACAGTGTTTTAAGTTTGAATGCTAAGTTTTAAAGTTTTATGACTGAAGATTTCTTTGTTCCTTTATCTTAGCTTTGTAACACTTCCACTAGGAAATTAATTTAGGTAATGAACAAACTTGTTAAAAATACTGCCCTTATCTGAATAACCCTTTTCACTATGCTTAGTTTTCCAGCTTTTCCAGGTTTGTTAGTTCAGATCTGGGCAGGACTGACCAAATCTTCTTGACAAGTGCCATGTTTTTGAGCTTGAGTCTTTAGAGTTTTTGAGTCCCATGTTGTGGTTTTGAGCTTGGTCTTTTTTACTCACTGACCTTCTGGGGGCAATTATGGACTTTTGGGATCTGACCTAGGAGACTTCTCTAGTGAAAGCTAGTAGGCTACGTAACTACTGGAGATTCTAAGTGCTGATAACTCTCTGTTTCATTTAAATGAGACAATTTTTAAATTTTGTAATTACTAGTATTTACTCAAAACATTTCTACATGAATAAAATTATAAAGAAAACTATGGTAATACAATTATGGCATAATTGCAGTCAAATTTCATGTTGGAAGAGACATTTTCTTCACTAGACAGAAGACAAATTTTAGGATCAATTGTGGGGGTTTTTGTTATACTGCTGGCCACAAAACACAACACTCCAGTGCGTGCTCTGAGTCTTCTCATTTTTCCCCATTCTGATTAATGCTCTTATATTTATCAGACAGGACATGAATGAAGAGCAAATATGAAGGAAGTCTACAAGTCCATGAATACTGTACAGAAAGTGATCAGGGAACAACCTTTCACTCTTCAGCTTAAGACAAGTCACGGAGTACTCAAGGACAAACAAAAAAATGGCAATACATTTTTATCCCCCAACACCCATACTTCATACTGACCCTCACTGCCACAGAACTTTGGGGAAGATGAATATTGACACACATTCTAAAAAAGGTAGGACAAATTCATGAATACTATAGCTACCGGTGGCTATTGAAAAGAATGGTGTAGCTGCATCTCTCTCTACTTGCCAGAAAGGGTTAGGCCAGAGGAAGAATCAATCCACACTTGTTCCTCATATTTTTCCCCTAAGCATCCACTACTCACCACATCCAAGCACAAAATCCTAGGCTTTTATAGTTTCTGGAGAAGTGTGTACACAAGTTGCTCCTCTTCTTTTTACAAAACAGACATTAAGATAAATGTTAAAATGGATATGTCAGAATTTAGTTTCATACCTCAGAATAACTAGTTTGCAGAAGTTGGAAACCAATTCACTAAAAATTTAGAAAATATTTTTGCTGGCAGGAAATCACCTGTCTAAGAACTATCTCGGGGAGACAATCCTCATGTCCAAATACTTTTATATTAAAAACAAATGTTCTGTGGTATTGAAAGCATTTCATTACACAGCTCATACGCCTTATCTAGAGGTAATTTCTAACAGATTCCTACTTGCCCTGCAAACAAAAGTTTCTGGGCATTCACTTACCCCAAGAGGTATTTAATAAGTGAACTAAAATCAGTTCAAACAAAATTCATCTTTCCATCACTTTACACCTCAGCAAATGGATACAGACTGTGATGAAGTTTAATGCAGATTGCTTACAATGTGTTGCACCTCTTTTCACATTTAGGTGTAATGTATCAATATCTCTTCATTTAAGGGAAAAAAAAATAGTTTAAGATCCATCATGTATAAACTATTTCTTCCTCAATAAGGTGCACACAAGAAAAAAAAACTAAGAACTGGCATAATGTGGCATTTAGTACCCATCTCTGGTATTTCTAAAAACAAACAGGCTACTTCAGCATCTGAGAACATATTATTTCCAAAAATATGTATGGATAATTTAGTATTAATAACTTTTAAATGCTGAAAAATGAATTTTGGCTGCCCTGGTGCAGTTTTGCTATGACCTGAAATGGCACTACAAAGCTCCACAAGTTCCTTGTGAAACTGAGTTCCATGATGCTCCTCCTACCTTTCTTCAGCATAGAGGGCTTTGGCCAAGCATACTGAAAGAAAAACAAACCTGACCTAATCTCCCTTCACACAAAAGTAGTAGTTGAGAGATAAAGAGCTGCACAAGCACAAACTACTGTTTTTCAGAAGTTATTTTTAATGCCTCAAAATGCATCCCTTGCAAGATCCAGTATCTTTTTTTTTTACACAAGGAAGTCATCTCCTATCTATTGCTAAGTCAAAAATGAGAGCCACTGGGCTTAAACAGCTTATGAGGCTAAAACAAGTGGGTTTTAGAACAACCTCAAAAATGGTGAGCTACTCCCAAATAGAAAGCATTTTGTGTTCCTGCCCCAAATATTAACAGAAATGTTTCTATCAGTAACAACCTGCTAATATTTTATGCTTGAACTTACGTTGTTCAGAGTGTAAGTGCTTAGTAATTTCATTGTCAAAAAAAAGGCAAAAGTATGGGACTTTGTTTTTTTTAAGGGATGTCAGACCTATCATCAGAAATCTATATTGCAGCAGAGTGTATCTGGAAATGCTCAGTACCCAGCTATTCCCACTAGAGTGGATGTTTTAGAAAATATTCAAAAATCAAGGCCAATGACTCAAGCACATTTACATGAATTAAGGAGCATGGCTTCAACCCCCAGTGGGAAGTTATCTCTGCAGTCAGAAAAATTAAACATTTTTTATTTGTTTCTTTTATTTTTTTTTTCCCACACAACTAAACTTAGATTTTGCCTGAAACTTGCAGTGAATTACCTCAGAGTTCACCTTGCCATCAATACATTAATTCACTGATGAGAGCCATTCCTTTAGACTGTAGTTAACAGTTAATTGATGCTAAAAGGGGTCTAAAACAAAAACTTTGTGTTTAGATGTGGAGTCAGTGTTTTAAAGAGACACCTTGGACTAAATTTATGCAAATAGGCAATCCTGGAAGCACATCTACAGTGTGAAATGAAGTGCAGCATAGCGATCCCTAAACTGGCAGAGATCCAAGACAAAAGTTCACGAAGAAGAGGAGAGCACCACACAGAAGTAGCTCAAGCAGCTGAGTTACTTGCATTATAAGCTTTGCATGCTGCCAGGAGCAAAATCACCACACCAGGCCACCCAGCACTCTTCCATCTAGAATTAAAGAGAGCCAATTTTGCACCCACAAATGTAAACATGCTTGAAGTCAAACAGAAAATTGCAGCTCAGATGTCTCCTGCCAGTGTTATACCCCTAAATTTCTGAACAACTCTACTTCTACTGTCTGGTGGTTTTAAAGCATCCCTTCTACTTCTGAAAAGCTGTGCAGAGCTGTAGCACAAACCAACAGTCTGGAGGCCCCTCTACAATGTTTAACTAGACTGGGAACAGCTATTTCATCAAAAAAAGTCTGAACTTGTCTGCATGCTCCGAACACATTTAGGACTCGGTATCTCAGCCTCAACAGAAGAAGTGTGGAATTGTGACACTGTTCAGGATGCAAAGGATGTCACCTGCACAAAGCACGGCCAGAAGCTAAAGAAATGAATGGTGAACTGTAAGAGATACTCAAGAGGAAGAAACAGAAAATTTGAGCCATAGACTACTGACATGCTTCAGACATGTTTCAGAAGGTTAACTCCAAGAGGGGCAACTCTGTCTGAGGGTTCACACATGCAAGAAGGTGCCCAAGTCTGATTCATTAGTCAGAGAATGAGAATAACCCATGTTGGGTTACTAGGTTTTGCTACTTGCCCCTTCTATTACTGACTTCTGTTAGTGTCACTCTGGTATCTAGCTCTTCCCGTGTACTGTACGAGGACTCTGCATGTTTAATTCAGAACCACAGATTTAGTTGCTTAAGGGCATACCTGCTCCACACAGTGAAGATGATCCAGTGATCTCAGAGATGTCTCCAAATAGAAAAGCATGTCTCAGAGGGCAGGGAAAAGCAATGCAATCTTTTCACAGATCCCAGAAAAAGCAGTCACAAGAGCACTGATTTACTATAATGCAAGCTAACAAACCCTGCCTCTCAGCACGTATCAAGCTCAAATGCAGCATGAGGCTAACATAGCTGAAGAGTGTCCAGTTGCCCTGTGGCTGGTCACAGCTCTGCCATGTGCTTCAGCATTTCAGACTATTCCAAGTTGCCCAGCGTAACTGGTCATGTTTGGAATGCAGAACTGCTTCATTTCCCTTTTCTCCTTCCCAGCAATTTAACAAAAGACAGTTAACTACACAGAAGTAGTCTGAAAGAAAAGCTGGAGAGCAAATCCAAGGAGGTGGAACAAAGAAAGAGAGAGGAATATCTTAAACAGGCTTTGTCATTAAAGAAAATAAGAGGTTTAGTGACATCATAAGATCACTGGAAGCCTTTGCATTGGCCACAAAGCACCATCAAACAGATTGTGCCTGAACAGCCTTGAGGTCAAACTCTCAGCACTTCTCAACATTAAAGTCTGCAGTTAATTTCTGTATCAACATATATAAAAAATAAAAATGATGTGGTAAATCCTCCACTATCTCCATGTCAGTTTTAATTAAATGAAGATTACAAATTATGTATAAACAGCACAACTAAAGGTTGATTGAAATGTTACAAGATCAGGAGTGGTAATATGTAATTAGTCATGATTCAATCACTTAAGAGTAACTGTTGGTGCACAGAAACTCAGAGGAATGGGCTGTAATTTTGTAGCTTATTGGTATTTATCTCACTAAAAAGTTCTGGAGTTTCAGTTTTGAGTGAGAGGTTTTTCCAGTAGTTACATCATTTGCAACACAGTTCATTTCAAGCATTGTGTTTGGTCCAAAACCTAAAATAACTGCTCCCCTTTCAGGTAATGAAACTGAGAGTTCAGATTAAAATGTATCTTCAGAGTCCTTGAAATGTATCTAGTATCTAATTACAAATAAATGACTATTAATTATGAAAAAACCAAACAAACAATTACATACAAGCTTTTAGCATTTGTAATGTTATGGAACTTCCCTGACTAAAACTTCAACATGTAGTGGTTTTCTTTAGTTCAAGACTTAATTTTCTAATCTTCATGTGTCATTTCATCAGATGAGCAAATTGACAGAAAAATGGGAAATGGCAGCACTCTGTAGGATTTCTGCTTTAATAAATATAGCTTTAATATTCTATATATCTTTATTTCCTAGGCATAATTTCCGTTCCTGACAAAACTTGGGAAACATCTGTAGTCAATGAAAAGGAAAAGCAAAGAGGAAAGAACAAAGAGAAATGGGAATTAAGGTAATGATTTTACATAGCAACTCATTATTTGGAGTACTGCCTTTTTATGATTTCCCAATGTAAGACATCCAGTCTGTAAAAATCATGTTCCTTAGCATCAAAACTGACAGTCCCAAAACCTACAGCAAAAAAAAAAAAAAAAAAAAAAAAAAAAAAAGTATTATTGGTCACAAGTTAAATTCATAATAAAAAAAAAATATAAAAAAAGAATGAAAGCCCTAACGGGGGAAGAAAAATAAACATATGCTGTAGAAATCTATAGTGGATTTCAGACAACCAGGTAATATTTTCTTATGAGCATAAATGATACTTTCCTGAAAAAATGATTCTTCTGTCTCGAATTTTGAATAACGCTTTTATTTGAAAGCTTTCAGTGCAAGCTGCCAAAGGGGATATTTATCTTATGATGTTATTGTATGTGCTCTCTGTCTTTTGCTATGTGATCACACTGGACAAAAACTATCAAAAAGAATAATTATACTATACACATCCAACATATACTAACAGTTATTATTATATATATCATATACGGAGAATAGCTACATTCTCTGTCTGAGATGCTGGGGGGATATGAGATTGCTTGTACATCTGGAAAGTCACAAGCTATTCCCATTGCAGATCATGGAATGAAGTGGCCAATTCATCTAACCAGACTGGATAAACTTATTATTATTTTTTCCTGCTACTTCCATAAACACTGAAATACTATTTTAGCAACCATTAAGACAGAAAATGGAATTTCCCACTTTTTGATTGCATTCATAACAAGTTAACTGCAGAATTTGGTTTGTATTCTAAAAAAAGTCTTAGCAACCCAAAGGAATAAAATATATGTTCCTCCAAGAAATATTACTTTAGACTTCGCAGAACAGTCATGGTCAGCAAGGAAGACTGGCTTCCACTATCAGTCTCATGAAGCTCCAGCTGGACCCACTGAACTTCCTCACTTGAAGGAAGGATTTCCAGCTCTGAAGTTTAATATAGGATATTTAACAGCTGAAGAGTTTTTAGTATATCATCTGAAGTATTTAATTACAGAACTTTCTATTCATAGAAGTATCCTGTTGACGTATTTTATTTTCAGAACATTTTATTTCCTCTCCTCTTTTTCAAAATCAGAGCAACTGTGAGGAAGAAATGTAGCAGAAATGCCTGCTTTCCCTTCAGATAGAAGGAATGTAACAATTTGCATTGCATTTTTTTCTGCTTAAACTCAATATGTGGCTCAAATTCAAAGTGTGGATCTATGCTATATTCAAGGGAATGCAGGAACATATTCATGGTGTGCCTTCTGGACAACCACCCTCTAGCTCATACAGGTGCTTCTTCACAGATGACAAGCAGTCTGCATGTGAGGGCCCCTCACAATCTAGGCAGGCTTCACAAACTGGCCTGATGCTTCACTGACTGCAAGAAAAACACACCTGGTCCCAGAAGTGTCTCGGAAAGGGCAGGTAGGACTTGCCTGCTGGTCTCTCAAAGCACAGTGGTTTGAAGAATCATGCCCAATAGAGAGAGGGACTCCCTAATGACCAGCCCACTTCTAGTTACTCTCAGAAAAATCTCCTCAAGGAGTCCTTGTCCTCTTTATTTTTGTCCTCTTCAGACACCCTTTTCCAGTAGACGGTTCAACCTGGTATCTTCCTGCTTATCAAAAGCTCTTTTTTTTCAAGTAACTACACAAATTCTCAGTGCTGGTCTATGTCCATAGCTACTTCTTCTAGATGATTCTGTCCACAGTTATGTCCATAAATTAGTGATATAACTAACCCCATTCCATAGTAAAGTTGCAGATTTAAGAGACTGTATGATGTCCCAAAGGTGAATACCAAAAAGCAATGCTATGTTTACTCATGCCCCAGTCTTCTCTCATTTTTAATGCTATTTAAAAAGCATATATACAAAAACACTTACAGATCCACATTCAGGGATGCTGGGTGGTGACCAGAACATACCTTTTGTTGCCTGACATTGCCACAGTCTTTGAAACATGCAGGTATTCATTGGATCTTGTGACTGGATTTTTTTGTTCACTACTGTTCACTGTTTATATAAATGTCTTTCCAAAATATTGTCCATCCCTATTTTTTATCTGCTTCAGACTGCTAGGCTTCTGCTATGCCTATAAAAAACAGAAAGGGAGGTAAAGTCAATGTTTTTCTTCAGTACACATGGCATCTCAGAAAATGAATTGTAGCACTGCACATCATTAGATGAGCAGGTAATGATGTATTCCCCCTTCCAAACTCTTCACAGATAATAAAAATTACATGCTTGTTGCAGACAGACTAATTATGTGCAGTTATGGACAAAAAAAAAATTTGAATCCCTTCCTAAGGTGCAGATTAGTTTTTACTGAATGCTGCCTTTGGCATGGTGTTTGTGAATTTTATTTTCATTTTCTTAGCAGCAAATCAGAAATATATTTGAAAACTATTAAATTTGAAACACAGCCAGTGAAGCTGATGAATTAAATTGATAGTGGAGTTTCTCCACCACCTATCCTTGACTGTAAGGAAGGAAATTATTTATTTGGCTTGAGTAACATGAGTTCAGTGTTTCATATAACAACAGTGTCTAGAGATGACAGACAAGACCAGGACTATGCCAGCTGCTGCAGAAACATATGTAACTCAGTTTCTTTTAAACAGCTCAATAAAAACTGACTTTGTATATACTATTTCCTTTTCTATTAATAGCAAAGGAACATCCAGCAGGGAAAAAAAGCCATGTCTATAACAGGATAGGCCTCTGTCAAGCTGAAATTGCTAAATAAGCCCCAAGAAATGTAGGCACATGGTCACAGTTGTGATCCAATTCCTGCCTGGCCTCAGCATTGCAGAGGACATTATATTGCCAGTTCCTCTCAGCAGCCCACTACTTGCCAAAGTCTGAGTTTCCAGGCTACACTGTGTTGCACCAGACTTATTCAACTGACAAAAGATCCGTGGTTTTAATTGGTTTGGCCTAGATTTGGGATGTGGCATGGCACTGACAAAAATTCAGTCATGATCTTCAGAAAATTCTTTTTCAAGCTGTTAAAAAGTTCAGAAAATGGATCAAATCACTAGGAACTCCCCTACCTTTTAAGAAGAAAGAGCTCTGCTGTACATCTCAAAATGCACAGCTTAATAAGGAGAAAAAATGCCATGGAGCCTTAGTTCAAGAGAATGTCCTCTGTGAACGTACCTGTTAGTAGCTACAAGAACTAAAAAACGAAAGCGAAAGCACCATTGGAAGATGAAAAACTAACTTTAACTGTCAGCTATCCAGTGTTTGGAAGATTTGTATCTCACATGAAAAAGGGAAAGGACAGCAGGCAAACACAAAGTCAGCCCTTGCCTGGGTAGTCTGCAGCATTCCCAGACTCTGTCACTTCTGTACAACAACTCTCTCTACACGACAGAACATCGCTCCCCACATTTCTTCTGGCAAAAGATGTTTTACAGATGATTCCAAGACCCAGCACATGGAATCCCCACAAAGGGCACTAGACCTCCAGCCAGGTTAAGAAAGGCAGAGAATGTAGCAGAACAGAAGAGGTGACAATGCCAAAGTTTCATATTCATCTGGAGATACAGAATTTGTTGAAGACCTAACAGATAACACAGAGGCCAAGTGGGACACCATGCAGCCTTAACAGCTTGTGTTCAGAATCAAAATAGACAGTGAGGTAAGACACCTTCACCACCTACATCCAGCTAGTAGTCAGCCTAGACTATTTAGATTGCACTAGGCTTGAGTCACAGGGATTTTTATATCTGAATTTTAGTCACCCACAGCTTCCCACTCTGCAGTGAGAGGTGCAGAGAAAGCTTAGAACCATCTGCACTGCCAACACCAGTTCGCCCTCTGTTCAGTGAGCTCCCCTCTAAAAAGTGAAGATCAACCTGAAACCAGGTATACAGCAACATGAAGCAAAATCTTGTTTTCACTCTTTCTATTTTCTATAGAGCTACTACCAGCAGCAATACTCCATTGGAGCAGCCAGCAGAGAGAACAATATTAGTCCTTTTGCTCACCCACTCAGATTAAAGTAAACATCCCTTGCTCCTTGCTTCGCCTTGTGCATTTAGCCAGGTTCAGTATTTTATTACTCACTATCAATACAAGCTTGGGGAAGAGGCAGCCCAGCAGAAAAGGACTTGGGGGTGCTGGTAGACAAGAAGCTGGACATGAGCAGCCAGGGTGTGCTTGCAGCCCAGAAGGC
>JANIJG010008268.1:27556-49310 GCA_024611175.1 Megaceryle torquata | reverse complement strand
TGACCAGTGGAGAGTCATCCCTCCCCCAGGCTCTCTCCCCTTCAACCAGGGACTGGAGTTCACAGGGGCTGGTCTTAAAAGTAAAGACTGAAGCAAAGAAGGTGTTCAACAACTCCGCCTTCTCTGGATCCTCAGTTATCAAGACTGCTGCCTCATTCAGCAGTGCCCCCACATTTTCCCTATTCTTCCTCTTAGCACTTATGCATTTGAAAAAGCCCTTCTTATTCTCTTTTCTTCATTTGCGAATTTAAGTTCTAAGAGGGCTTTGGCATTCCTTGTTTCCTTCCTACATGCCCTGACTACCTCTCTATAACTCTCCCAACCGATAAGTCCTTTTTTCCATGAGCTGTATACTTCTCTCTTCCTTGAAATCGCCTTCAGAAGCTCCCTGCTCATCCATCCAGGTCTCCTAGCATGCCTTCCCAATTTTTTCCTCAGTGGAATACATCAATCCTGGGCCTGGAGGAGGTGGTAAGTTAACCAACTTTCTTGGTCTCCTTTACCCTCCAGAGTCGTAGCCCATGGGATTCCTGCAAGCAGATCTTTGAAAAGTTCAAAGTTAGCCCTGCAGAAGTCCAGGGTTGTAATCCTACTTACTGCTCTGCTTCCCCCTTGTATAATACTGAACTCTACCATATCACGATCACTATCACCTAGGCTGTTCCTGACCCTAATGTCCCCAACCAGTCCTTCTTTATTGGGTAATACAAGGTCCAGCAGTGCACCTTTCCTTGTTGGTTCCTCCACTACCTGCATTTCTCTCATGATTTTTTTCTTATGTATTTTCACAGTTGTGTGTTTGTGTGTGTGTATTGGCCGAGAGGGACCAGTTCTCCAGTGGTACATCCTTTCTGGAAGGTTTCACAGTTAAATTTTCATAGCTGAGGCATAGGCCACTACATCTGGCTAGTTTTTTTACTACATGGTATTGTCCTGACAAGTAAATCTTGTACTATAAACACTCTTTGAAGAAGCTTCTAATTACATTATAAATAAACAATAAGCTAAAGCAGAGGTTTCTACTGGCATGTAATGGTATTCTGCCACAAGAGGATGAAGCAGGGTGAAGGAAGTATAGGAAGTGTTAATTGAATGATTTACATAGAAAATTTAGAATATTTTGTTATTGAAACAAATATATGAGAACTACAGGGAAATCAGAGGTAAAACTGATCAGAGCAAGATCAGAATTTTTTCTTTTTCTTCTTTTTTTTTTTTCTTTCCCCAATTACCTTAAAATTCTGTGTTTCTGACATAGCTATTTGTTGCTTAATTGTTTTTGTAGGGAAAAAGTTTAGGCTTCATATACACTGAAAGAGATCATATTCTATCCAAGTAAAAAGTAGACTGTGGTATATATGTGTATAAAATAAACAGTCTGAACATGAAGTGAATATGACTAAAAATTTACAAACAGATGTAGATTAATGTTCAGTCTGGCAGGGGAAGACAATAGGAAAAGCATGCTGGCGTTTAAGTAGGCACCTTACAAATAAGTCACATGAATAGACTGAATCAGATGTTTCAGTATAAAAATAGGAGTGCTGATGTGAATCTGTGTCTGTGAATTTTCTCTCTTAGTTTTATAATTTGCTCAAAGAATTCACCAAATCGAGTGGTAGTTATTAAATTAATTATACTCCTATTAACTGCACCATTGCAAATGAACGTGGTCTAAAAAAAAAAGGAGCAGACATTGTACTTTACAAGATTATTTCAAGAAGCCTTTCTTTATTTTCCTAGCTTTTAAACTCAAATCATTCCATTAAATTTGCAAAATCTTTCCATTTTCTTAGGGTTATTGGACATAAAACTGTCTAGAAAACAAAACAAAACAAACAGTAAAATTAGGTGATTCTAACTGAATTTGCAGAAACGTATACAGCAGTCTAACTGATAAAAACCTTACAGTTTATATATACATAGTAGCTTTAAAACCTGTCTTCCTGTGTGATTTTCTATGTGCTAACATCTATTCAATACCTATAGATCTTTCAAATAAGGAACATTCAGAATTATGTGGTCGTTGCCTTTTGGATATATTGTGCAGCAATACACTTGGAATAAGAAACTGTTAATGGACCCAATTATTTGTATACAGTGGGATCACGTGCTTCTGAGGGATTTCCCTTTATTAAGCTAAGGAGTCTGGTTCCCTGTTGCCTGAAAAATCCTGATCAAGGCTAGGCCCCTGTTGAATATGGGCATGCTGAAAAATGGTGTTCAGGATAATGCTATGAAAAAAACAGTGAACTTTCCAGTGAGAGGTAAGAGGGAGGATGAATGAATAGAATAACCATATGCCATAGTTAGGCCTTCTACTTTCCTACTTGTTGCTATAGTTTTGGATCATTTATTTAATTTGTTTGCAGGGAGAGGAGTGGTAGTATTATTACTTACTCTGTTACATTGCTATACGAAATATATAGATACAATTTTCTTGATGTGTGTATGTTTGCTTTCAATATCAGCTATAATATTCCTCTGACAGAGAGATGACATTTCGTGGGGATTTCTAATTTCTGAAATACTTACAGAAATGTGCTTATAATTGCAACACAAAACGAAACAGACTTTGCACAACTCACTACTTTCTCTCTTTTGTTAATTGCCACCTCCATCCCTGGTATCTACTTACTCCCAAATTATCTTTGCAATGAAAACACACTTTGAGCTTCAAGTGTTATTTTCTTTTAAAGGAGTTTGGGGAGGAAAAAAAATTCTTTATACTTGGTGAAAAAATGCTTTATACTTGCAGCTAGCATTTTTAATGTGCAAATTCTCAACCTCCATAAGTTGTAACTTGCTTTATCCCCAAGGCAGTAAGGAAATTCTTATGTACAGCACATTTCTTTAGTTCAATATCAGGCTTTCTTTTTAGAGTAAGTGTAACTTTTTTCTGTGTAAAATTATGTCCTGATAAGAATACATATTATTATCATGTATGTTACTTGAGATTTGAAGCTGCCTTTTTATTTTTTTTTCATCTCTGAAAAGTTGATTTCAAGTTTGATGTGCCTAGCTACTCTATCTAGTAGTTTTTGCATTGCTTTTGTGCAATTTTGGACAAGAGCTGTGGATTATGATGCTTTTCGTATACTTTTCTAAGAAATGTTAATTATCTGAAATGTCAGCTCTTACAAGAAGGCTATTTTAGCAAAGAATAATTTGAATTATACTGTTATGATTTCTTTAGCCTCACTGTTTCTCTGACATGTTTTTGTAATTGATGATTTCTCAAGAATCTGAAAATCAAAAGGCAACTCTTTTTTCCCCTGTCAAGTAAATGCTGCCTTTGCTAGGAAAATTCCTGTTGCCCAGGAAAAGAAAAAAGCTGTGCAAAAAGAAAAGCAAAATACAGTTCCTTTTGTTGAACATTACGTGGACCTAAAGTTAACAATAATTAACTGAAGAATGTCTCTCACTGCAGGCTGTGCATGAGATGGTAACTTCTTTCTGCTGCTTATTCATAAACCTTGCTGACTAGCAAAACCTTTCATTTTGCCCATTGCTTTACTGAATTCTTTCAGTTTCTCTGAGCATTCCCATTTGGATCCCATGTCATGCCTCAGACTTGTCAAGTGTTGTTTTTCTAGCAGAGACACTATGGAATGGAAATTGAAGCGAGAGCTGCTTTTGCTGTGCTCAAAGGCATGTGTCTGCAAGTCTCTGCTGGGTTTCCTCTCCTGCTTGAATCTGGTGGGATGGTGATACATGTTAAACAGTCTCCCTGCTCAGAGCATGGACCAGGGTTTTAGTTGAAGGCAGGAATTCATGTTTTCGTAGCCTTTGCCCGAGGGCCTTAAAATTTGAGCAGAAGTGGAAGACACTTCCACTTTCATACATGGTAAAATAGTTTGGCACGATGTGCTGTACTGGGCTAAGTGAGGAGGAAAACCTGTAGCCTTTACTATTAATCATCTGACAGATTATCTGTTCTTATCTGAGCAGTCAGGGCTGTGTTATCTAATTAGATATACACTTAAAGATAGAAAAATTCTTCCCTAATACTGGACGTTATCTATTGGAAAGGTCTGAAAATCAATGTGTTGTTTATTTTTAAAACTGGATGCTTCCCAAGTACCCTCACTTTCTTTCTTCCCCCTCCCTGACACCCTCCTGTCATTACATTACTGCCTCTGTTTAATTTTTAATAGCCTGTATATAACTCCGCAAGTTAGGACAGGAATGGGAAACTACTGCACTATATCCTCTGCTTTAAGACAGTTTGGTCAGGTAAAATACAAGTCACCCAAACAGCAGCTGTCTTAGTAGCTAAAGGTTTTTGTAACTCGATGTTCACAGTGCTGTTACAAGAATGATCGCTAGAGTTTATATGCAAGATTCCAGATAATTTAAAGCCTTCTTGCTGCATGAAGAAAGGTAGGGGAGAGGGTAGGTTCTGGCAGTGAGGTTTTTTTCATGCTCCCTTCTTTATGTACCAAAATCACTCTTCCTAAAGAAGTTGCTGACCTGGGAAGGTATCAAAAGGTTTCCCAAGCAAGCATTTATTTTTGCTTTTCCCTTCTTTCTGCCTATGAACTCTGCTGCAACGAGAACACAAGAACTGCATAATTTGGGTCTGTTGTGTGGTACCACACAATAAAATGGATTAGCACAGAGCAGGTTTTGCATAAACTAATTTAGCTGTAGTGTCCAGGGTACATAAAGCATACAGAAGGTCTGGGTTGAGAGGTAACAATGACTGGAAAACACCAAAACCCACAGCACAACTGCCCCTATCTCTGTGTATTTTTACTTTGTCCCATGAAGCATCTATATTGTCAGTTGTCAATGGTATGGTGCAAGGTATCTCTGTTTCTGCTTAGAGGGCTTTTTTCCTCTGATGTGTCCATTTTTAGAAATTTGATTTTAGATGAGGTGTCAGAATCATAGAATATCTCAAGTTGGAATGTACCCACAAGGATCATTGAGTCTCCCTGCTCATTGCAGGACTACCTAAAACTAAACCGTATGACTAAGAGCATCATCCAGATGCTTCTGAACTTGGACAGGCTTGCTGCTGTCACCAGTTCTCTGAGGAGCCTGTTCAGTGACAGATCACGTTCTCAGTGAAGAACCTTTTTGGATATTTTCAATTATCCAACCTGAACTCCCCCTGATACAGCTTCATTCTACTCCTGTGTATATTATAGAGGAACCAAATGCTTTGGCAACATTTGCCTTTTGACAGCATTTGATATTGAAAGGTTTCCTCTTTACATAATGATGACAAGTGTGAAAATGAAGCCCTGACTAGTTCAGTTTAAAAGAATGGTTTTGCACCATTGTAGTGAAATGTATTGTAGCAGTAGGAGATGATTAAATGCCAGAAGAAAGCATAATTAAATTATATAAGCTATTTTTAGTTATTTTAAAGTTGGCCTTTATCTTTTTTCCTGCAAATGATTGATTTTAAACACAGATAGCCTCTATTGATAAAGCTGTACTGATATTTCTTGACACTGCACATGTGAGAATGAGGTATGTGCATAGGTACATGTAAAATGTTGTGGTCAAAGTTTAGATTTGCTTACAGAGGGTTTTTAACAAGTACAGCGTGAAAATTTGAGAAGCTTTGCTGAGACTGCATTCTGAGCATTTCTTTTCTTAATTCATGTAACTGCTTCAGGTATTCAGTTATCAGAATATCATTCATTATCTGAATATCTGAGACTCATTAGGTCCAGATTGCAGAAGGCATGTTAGTTATGCATTCTCCATTTGTTTAGTTGATTTAAAAATAAAAGCTATTTACCCCATGATACAGGTTGCAAATTTTTAACAATATAATTGACATTCCTCACTAACACTGAAGAGGTTATGCAGCTTGGTTAATGCATTATACAGGCTGACTAACTTAGGAGGTTGATTTAAAAATTGCTGACTTTAATAAAAATGATGATCTAGAATATGCTTCTTTTAGGATATTGCCACAAACAGAATAGGCAGGAACCCCTATAAAGAGGAGCTGAAATAAAGTGCAACAATAACATTCTATAAGTTACCAGTAAAGGAAAAACTAAGCAAAGAGGAGAATGAGAAGCTGGGGTGTTTTCTTTTTGATGTGAAGTATCTATCTGCAAGTTTTCTGATGAGATAGAAGCCAGCCTAGTACAGTAGTAGGGGAATGTCATGCTCCTCTGAGCCCTGCTTAAGAAGGGACCATCATGGGTATGTGGTGGAACTGCAGCCCTGATTTTTTTCATCCTGCTGTCTGAACTAGTGGACAGAATTTCTAATATCGTGTGATACACTGTATACTAAATTGTGCCAAAAAGCTGAGAAGGTTTATTGAAGATAATGGTGTGTGACCCCTGAGCTGCAGGCTCAGCAGCAGCTTCATTTGTTTAACTGTATTGCATTGTCAGTTTGACAGAATCTTCACAGTTGTCGTGTGTATTAATACAAACAAATGGGCATACTTCACTTTTTGTTTTATAGTCGAGTGTAAGGATCGACTTTATATTTTCTTCTATTAGTAATGTGAATTATAAGAAGGTGTATGTAATAAAGCACTTGAAGCAATAGGTATTTCCTGCACAATGCACATGGTTAACGTGCACTGCTAAAGGCAACTATCTGTATAATACAGCTTTCTTTTTTCCTGCAGTGCATTGCTGAGATATTTGACTGTAGGGACAGTGTCTTCTCTAGACCAAATCTGTGTTGCAGTGATTAAGGATGTTATGTTCAGGGCCATGGCTTTAAATACTTCACCTCATAGAGTCACAGATTTTATTTTGTTTTTAGATTGGAAAAGACCTTTAAGATCATCAAGTCCAACCATTAACCCTGTGCTATCAAGTCCACCACTTAACCATGTCCCAGTGTACATATCTACATGTCTTTTAAATACCTCCAGGGATGGTGACTCCACCACTTCCCTGAGCAGCCTGTTCCAGTGTTTTCCAACCCTTTTGGTGAAGAAGTTTTTCCTAACGTCCAGCCTAAACCTCCCGTGGCGCAACTTGAGGCTGTTTCCTCTTGTACTATCGCTTGTTCCTTGGGAAAACAGACTAACACCCACCAGGCTACAACCTCTCTTAATGACAGCATTGACCCTCTTCTTCCTCTCTGGAAAGCTTTACTGGCTCTGGTAACTTGAGTTTTGCAAAACCATAGGCATTCCAAATTTATTTTTATTTATTTAGTTTATGCATAATTTTGCTTCCTATCCAAAAGTCCTTTTACAAGGTAACTGAGTGACCTTAATCAGAGATGGGGTCAGGTAGGCAGCAAATAAAACATTGTGTCTAACACAATTTCCAAAATAGTTTGTAATGATGGACACCGTGGAAGTATCAGAGTGAAATGCTACTAAAGATGTATTTTTTTAAACTTTAGGCTGGGCAATGCAGGTTGCTGCCTTCGTTTTCATTCAGCGAAAGTGGGAAGATGACAAGAGCCACTTTGAAAAAATGCTGAATTATTTCTGTGACATTCGTGAACCGCTGCAACTCCTCATCTTTCCAGAAGGAACTGATCTCACAGGTAGGCTGCATTTGTCATATCCTAGTGGAATATTCAGTGTGGAAATTGTGGTTAATGAAAACAGTTTTTAAAAGTTCAAGGCAGGAGCAAGACTGGGTTCTCATGGACAATAGAAATTATAATTAATGACCATATGTACTGATTCATTTCAGAGGCACAAACATAGTTTCACTGAGAGGCTTTGCCAGAAATAACTATTACTTTTCAAAGCATCAGATGATTGAAATTTCTATTGGTCGGTACTATACGTACATTGCATTAGCAAAAGTAGAATTCAAGACTTGGAAAAAAATAACTTGAGTGTTCCCATTTTCCATATTGCTGGGGCATACAGGACAAAATCATTTCAGACCTATGAAAGAGTGATTGAAGAGGAGAACTAATAATTTTCTTAGCTTTCTTGCCTAATATTTTAAGAGGATATAACAGAGATACTTGTTCCTTAGGCCATGTAAGCAGTCTATGTGTGCTTCTATAAGAAAAATATCTCTAAAAGAAATGCTGACATTATTGTCAGAGGAAATTGAAGAAGTTACATCCTGTAGCATTAAGTTTTAATAAAATATCTACCGTAATACAGCTAACTTATGGTATCAGTAATAAAATGCTAACCAGTGTTGAAGATGACTTAATTGCCAATAAAATAAAATATTATGTGAATGTTCTGTGGTTCTCCATGCCTGCAGCATGATTTGTTAAACATCATCTTTAAACGGAAAATCAATTACATTTAAACTTCTACCTTTTAGCTTATTGTAGAGCTTACTATACGTTCCGTTGCAGATATTCTCAAGTCATACCGTATTGCAATGTCAGATCAGTAAGTAATACTGTAGATGCAGTATAAAAATAACTAACATGTATTGCTATTTTTTATTCTATATTCCCAATATCCTTAAAAATGGATACATATAGTGTTCAGATGCTGTCACACTGTAGGGAACTGTCATTACTTGATCAACCTTTCTAAAAGAGGATAAATTCATTGTACATTCTCGTCCTGCTTCACATGATATCTCTTGTTGAATTAGCTATTTTGTATCTAAAATTGGGAAGAAGGATGGAAATTATCTCTTTTGTTGTTGTTGTTGTTGTTTTTAATTCATGAACAGCTGTCCCCTCCTAGCTCTGAATTATGTGATGGAATCTTAATTTTACTCATGGAGTTAGGAGACTTCTCTTTGGGTTGCTCACTCTTTCTGAACAGGTGCTTCCATCTCAAGATGATAGAAATAATTGGATCGTTTGCAGTTTCTTCCATAAACGATGTATACCTTCTAAACATTCCCAATATGCCTCAGAGACATCAAGTTTCAAAGAACTGAGGAAGTTTTTTACTGCAGTTTTAAAAAAGGAGAATTAGCTGAGGATTGAAACTGCAGTGGTGTGTTAACACCTGTGCTTCAGGGTCCTGCAGGTGGTGGTGGGGATGCTCCCACCTGAGTGTGGAGCTGTGTACAGAAACACAGGTTTTTTTCTCCACCGTTGTAACGGATACAAGTGACTTACAATAAATTTAAGTGTATGCTGTAAATACCATCCACTTGAGAAATGTATGCCTATGAGATTCTTCACTTAGTAGTAAAAAAAAAAAATCTCTAATTGGACTTCTGAACACAGATTTTTTTTAATTTTTTGATTTTTTTTTTTTAATTTTATTTTTTTAAGGTATTTCTGTTCTATGAGGAAGGAAACCCAGTATGTGTGTAATGTACTCTTTAACTTTGCAGTGTCATATGGATTTCCACACTAACTGTGCTGTTCTCTGAAGTCACCACAGATGGGTGGTGATCGTTTCCACTGTGGTTTGTTGAACAGCCCACGGAAGAAGCAGCTTGGTGGGAAGGATGGAGTGATGGGCATGGAAGATGACAGGGCACTGCTTCTTTGGGTAGCCATACTGGCTTCTGACATGTTAAATTAAGTGTTTAGCACTCCTACTTGCCATCAGTAATAATGCCAATACTATATTCGTGCATAATAAGATATATAGAAACAAGCAAAATGCTGGATCTTTTTCTGTGAAAGTAAACAGTTCTCCCTATATAATTGTCTTCACAGGAAACATTAATTCATATATTTTAAAATATGATAGGAGACAGGGCAAAATCCCTTGACAAGCTAATCCTGACCAAGCAGTAAGTTTATATCGTATTAGAATAATAGACATAATAATGTATTTTGTGTAACATCATGAAAAAAATTATTTTCAGAAAACTTACATTTTTGACAGACTAGGACCTCTGGTTCCATCTTTTAGTAAAAGACGTAAAATGTAGTTCTGTTCTGAATGGTCGCTCAATATCCTAGGGAACGCTTTGCTAAAACAGATGCAATGGCTCTTCTTTTTTGGACTAAATTCCAAAACTCCAGTTACTCGTGAAAACAAAATTCTTCTGGCACTTAAAATGAAAAATAACATTCTATGTGCACTTCACTGAAAAGGAGAACTGCTGTACAGATGTGTGCTACTATTATTTTTTTTATCCTCTCAGTCGCTGCAGGACAATGTTAGATTTACTACTCTTTATAAGAAATTGTGTAATGTTTTCAGGTATTCAAGAATGAAAGATTTCAAAGGGATTTAAAGCATGACTGTATTTATACATGGTCCACTGCCTGACTTCAAGTTGGTGAATTACTTTGCAGGGGAAGATGCTACATAAATAAATTTTAGAAATAGTAATGTCATGAACCCTGAACAATGTATTTGCAGACTGGATGTATAGGGTCTGAGGTAATAATTATATACTTATTTCTGATAGGTTGGTCATCTTTTCACTCTGGAGTACTTCAAGGTTAAAGCTCAGTGCATCAAAGGTATTTTACTGTAATTGCTTAAGAAGAAGCCCCCAGCAGATAAACATATAGCAAGACTTTCTGAAGCCCTGAAGAAAACAAAGCAACCATAAGTCTAGTGCTTCTGAAAAGCTGGAATATAACCCTCCATTTTGCTTGTTCTTTTGTTTTTCCTGGTGTTCCTTACAAGACTCTTTGTAGCAATTCTTCAGAAAGCAATAGCAAAAAAAAAAAAAAAAAAAAGTTGCTGTATTGCTCTGCACCTGTTAAAGCCTCATTTCCTATGGGTTTGTGTCTTCATCCCTATACATGGTCTCTTCTTCACTCCAACTTTTCCTTTTTCCTTGTGTTTCCTTCTGTGTGACATTTCCTTCGCAAATCTCTTGCTGCTGTCTTGGCAAGAGGCATCGTGTGCTGTGGCTCATCCTCACCAATACTGGCCTGAACTGACGGACCGCTGCATGCTGTGCTGAAAGTCCCAATGAACTAAATACCTGTGGAGCCTGTCCTGGCTTTTCCCAGTATTAAATTCCATACTTGGAGGCTCCCCTTTACTCAGCTACTAGTTTTTCTAAAACTCCCAGGTGACATAATTATCTTTGAATCTCTTTGTCTCTGTCAAACTTTGTTTGCAGGTGGCAATAGCTTCAAAAATTAAGGGGAACTAGTGGACAGAGTGTGATTGCACAGACCTTTTTTCCTTGAGAACAGCTGAAAAACAAGTAGGAAAGCTTGCTAGAGCCCAGGTTTTGGCAGGAATGTTGTAATGTGGATCACAGAAAATATTCCATCTAGAAAATAACAATGAACTGCAGTTGGATTTTTCGCTTTTCTTGTAAATGTGATTTAATTTGGTAATGCAAAATGTATTGTTCAAAAGCACCAGTAGAGATTGATTTAGTGTGTAATATTTTGAAAGTAGCACAAATAAGAAAAATTACTTAATTTTTTTTCTTAAAATGTTAACCATCAACCAGTGTAGCTTTTATGCTTTCTATGCAAACCTCTAATAGATAGAAGAGGAATTTTTCTTTTTTAAGAATGTGTTTTGGAGTCCTCATTCTTTCATTGTTTGGCACCAATATAATTTGAGAGTACTTGATGTCATAGAAGTACATGCATGCTTTTATCACGTCACCTTAAAGGAAAAGCCAGTACTTAATATTCAAAATTCATTTTTTTTCTAGTACTAGCAAAAAAAAAAAAAGAAAAAGAAAGAAATGTAGTTGAGAGTTGATCCGAAATAGTTGTTAAAGTTCTCGGAATCAGCTTTCCAGTAGGATGTTGGGTAACGTCCAGCAAAACACATCAGCCTGGATAATGTTGAATCTCTAAAAGCAAGTGAGCTTGTTTGTTTGAGAGGAGCTAATGCCACGTAATTATTTAATGGAGAGCACAAGACTTAGCTTTTTGTTGGGTACGGTCCGTTGTAGTTCCACATACTCTTCAGACTCGCCCAAATACAGCTTGTTACTCCATTTTGGCTTTCATCAAACTAAAATTCTAGAGATTTTGGTTTTAATTCAAAACTTGCTCATAAATTAAAAATATAAATTGACTTTATTTAATTTCTTCACTTTATCTTCTGGTTTTCAGGAGAAAAAGTAATTTAACTACTTAAAAATTTGTAACTCAAAAATCAAGAAAATATGTTAGCATAATTTATTCCTTCAGTTACTTTAAATTCTGAAATGTGGTGCTTCTAGAAAGTTCTGACTTCCTGAGATTTTTCAGTGATTTTAAAAAATTGATTTGCCCACATAAATTTTAGATGAATGGGAAAAAATGTAATCAAATGATGTACCAGAAGCAGCACAGAAGCAAAATAAAGATGTTATGCCCAGAGCCCTTAAATTCTTGTTCTTTTGTGTAGACTGACAATTGCTCTGCAGTAGTGTCTAAAGACTCAAATAAATTAGATTTCTTGTACTTGTCACCACCCCAAAGAACATACCCTCTGAGGGGCAGTGTGTGTTAGCTGAAGGAGACAGAGGAGGAGAGGCAAGTCAGTGTGAGACCAGAGGAGACAGAGCATGAAGAAGTTTTGGATCAGGAAAGGGTCCTACACCACCCTCTGTTAATAAAGTGGCTGCTTTCCAGAAAAAAATAGATTGTTCTACTTATTTTGTTTTATTATAGGAGCATATAGAACCAAGAAGTTAAAATGCAGAATACACCTAATAGGAATGATGAGCAAAATTCTGGGGATATATTTACTTTGAGTTAAATATGGTGTAAGAAAGAACATACTTATTTCTGGAAAGCAATGCTTACACATATTTTTCAGGGATGGTAAGCAAGAAGGGGCATTACCTGTAGCCAAATGAGGTGTGCAACCTTTTGGGATTGAGGAGACCCAGACTGAGTTTGTTTCCAGTCCCTGCTTCAAGAGCTGCTTTATGCAATTTGTATTAGTTGGTTGGAAGCAAAGAAGAGAACATATGTTTCCTCTTTGTAAGGAAGTGTTTTCACTATCAGGTTTACAAAGACATCTTTCACTCTTTCACTACTTTTTATTTTACTTTTATTCTTTCACCTAAGAATGTTATCATCTGGTCTGCAGAATGATGAGGCATCTGCCTAACTTTTGCAGTGCTGACAGTGTGGCCTGGTCTAATGATTAAGGGATTTTAAAGAGGTGTTTGTTGTGCAAATTCCCTCAGATTGGAGAGGAGATAAAAATGGGTTTCTAATTTCCTGGATCAGTGTTCTAACCTCTGGGTTTCATATACTGGAGAACATCCCATTTTCTGCCTTTTGTTCTGAGTGGAAGGCTTGCTGTGAATTTCCTCCAGAAGATTTAGGCACAGGTGTCTTGCACAGGGATCCCAAACAGCAGTAGGCACCAAGGTGGTTACATAGGATAAGATGGCAGTGAGTGCCTTTGTTCCTAAGTAATACCAAAGGAAGGAACTGTTTTCTTCAAATGCTGGCAGTAGCAGGAGGGGGAGGAAGGGCGTTATTCTTACTTTTTGGTAGAGTGAGGGCATATCCTACCCTTGCTTTCAGGATAGCATCAAAACCCTTTGACCTTCCTGAGTTGCTGTAATAAATATTGTTTCATGCACAAAGACTCGTGGCTTGATAGTTGTTAGGAAAGGAAGAGGGAGATGATTTTTCCAGATGACAACGCTCGTTGTATAAGCTGGGAGCGTTATTCTAGTTCTAAAATCCCATTACACTTGGGTCATGCAAAAAGGGAAGGGAACAATCTCTGTTACATAAAACTTAAAGTCCAGAGGCAAGGCAGGGATACAAATATCAGGAAATAGCTGAATAGTGTTGGCCGGTTTGCCAATGTCCAGCTGTTCACACGTTTTTAGAAAGGCATTGTAGTAGAGGGAAATTTGGAAGATGTTTTGCAGATGTTTGCAGTGAGTTCTTTCCAAGTGCGGGGAGGTGCACTCAGAGGAGGTTTGAAGATGATTACTTCAAGGCAATGGGCAGTGGAGGTCCCAAGCCATTTTTTTTTTTTTTTGTCAGTGTCAATAGGTCTTGTTCAGAAAATGAAACCGCCCATTTACTCTGCTTTTCCTTGTGGTGCAAGTAGGAGTATTTTGCAAACACTAAGGAATTCGTTTTCATGCTCCCTCTGAAACAAAGTGCTAGTGAGCAGACATACAGAGAGGGCTTTTCTGAGAGCTCATGAACTGTGCAGTTTGAGATGCTTAAGACTTAATTTTTGTGTTTAGACTGCTTAACTTTACTTAGACTTATAAGACATTTGTGTCTCAAAGGTTTGTTTGACTTGATTTACAAACGTTCCACAGTGAACAATATGCAGAAAATTAAGATGATGCTTCCGTCCTTTAGAAGAAACAATACATAAGCTTAAAAACTTTGTGATAAATTTAGAACATTTTACTTGAATCATCACAGAATCTGGAAAAGAACTCTTGACTTGTATACTTTTTATAGGGATGCTCTTGGCGATCAGTGTAATTTCTTAGAAAGAGTAAGTTGTTTAGCTAATAGTGCAATTCTAAGAGGTATAATCTGGCTTTTCGGGGAGCATTTAATAATTACAAGATTGCTCTTGTATTTTCTGCTATTCCAAGTCTTGCTCACGAGATTGCAAGTTTTGCCGTTGCAGAGGTAGGAGTCCTACAGTCAAGTTCCCTTTGCTGATTCAGAATAGTCTGTTTTCAACATTGAATGTGTCCATCACCTTTTGGCCCCGGGGAGGCAGAGCAGTACCCACAGTAAAGTAGTAAGTGTAGCCAGCAAAGTCCATTTGGCTGCTAACTGAGGCTGCTTGGAATTGCCTCCTGCACATCACTGGAGAACAAACTGCTTCCTCTCCACCTGTCTTAAGAAGTTTTCGCTTTAGTGTCTGCATCTTCCTTGCTTAGTGGGCTCTGTTAGCAGCTGGTTCTGAAAAAACTTTCTTCGGTTTTCTTGCGAGAGACTTTTTTGCCAGAGGTTCAAAACCCATTTGTCATGGAGTTTAGCCATACTGCTTTCCAGATGCCTTGTATGTACTTCATGTATAGTAGCAAGCATGTGCTATGAGACAGAGACAGTTGGTCAAAAAAATTAAAACAGAGTATACATGTGCAGTGTAGGTTGATGAATAAGGATGTAAAATACCGTTTTAATGTATTAGATTGTTTTCCTTCATTTAATGTTTTCTTTTTGAAATAAGTTTTAGTGTGGTTAATCATTGACCTCGAGGTACTTGGGTACGTAAGACTAAACCTAGGTTACTATCTATAATATGTTTTTGAGTTCAAAAATAATTAAAAATTGAGCCAATTAACACATTTTACTATAAAATGGGTATTGAAGTGTACAGAGAACGATTAACAGATTTTAACTTATAGATTCCAGATTACATTTGATAGAGACGAAGGATTTGCTGATTATTTCCTAAAATGAAATAAGAGGGTAAAAAGGCTTTTCTTGCAATCCACATTGCTCTTCCTCATACCATACTATGGCCAATTGGAAGCACACTTGCAGTCTGCCCCTGCCTGAGAGGCTGTTGCACATTTGTACTGTGTGAGCTGCTGTTGTACTGTTCCTGTTGTATAATAATTAGATCTCATTCTTGGTCTACATGCACACTAATAGAATATGGTGCTTTTTATTCTCTCCTTCAGCCAATACCAAAGCCCGCAGTAATGAATTTGCTGAAAAGAACGGACTTCAGAAATACAAATACGTCTTACATCCACGAACTACCGGATTCACTTTTGTGGTTGAGCGTCTAAGGGAAGGTAATGCTGCTCTATATTTATATGTTCTTTTTTTTCCTTTAAGATAACAAATCTCACCCAAGCTGTAGAAGCTGATGTTCATAAAACTGCTTGAAGTAATTTCAGAAAAACTTGATCACAAAAAAAGCCCTTGTTTGCAACCCTACTTAAACTGATTGTAACATGGAGACATTTAAGTTTGTTGATAGCACATACTAATTTCATCAGGAGATATGCAGGGAATGAAAACAACATTTTCACTTTTTAAATATTGTAGCTTGTTTAGCAGTGTACCTCAGAAAAAATAGTGGAAAAGATCCTAAGGAAGTTCAGCTGCATTGTCTGTACCAGGCCTTATCCCCAGCCAGGTGGTTGACACTGAACACACAGAGATGCTGCCCTCTCTGAAAAGCTTCTGGTTTTAAGTCTGAGAGTTGAGGCAACAAGTTGCTACGTTAAATGGGTGAGAGGAATGCGCAGCAGCAAATAGATGCAGCAAGTCTGCTGCCAGCTTTTTCAGGTGACGGTGACTTGGAGAAGCTGTGTAAAATAGGGGTTGTGCTGCTTGGCAGAATGGTGGGTAAGAGACCATGTGCTACTTGCCTTTTACCCATAAATGGTCTTCCATCCCTATATTAATCTAGTATAGATTGAGTCTCTGCTATCAGGGAAACAGAATATCATGATATGACTGCTTGTTAGATTGAGATGTCCATGCTTTGTTTTGGGAAGAGGCGTTTGAGATTCGAGGTCATAATGCTGTAAGCATTAAATGATGCTGATGTGGTCATGATTGAAATACAGATGAGTGAATGTTTGCAGGATATAGGAATGTATGGTTGAAGAAAATAAGCATGTACAGTAGATATAAAGTGACTGATTTATAGGCTAGTTCTTCAGGGAAAAAAGATTCTAGATCTTTAACACATGCTAGTTATTCTGACTGCCAAAGGAAGAAGTTCCACATTATTAAAAGAATAAAGGCCCGCTGGTTATTTTTTTTTCCCTTGCTGGAATCCTTGCTTGGATTTTAGGAGCAGAGCTGGCTTGAATTTTTCCCTGATTCCTACTAAGCAACTATTCTAAAATCATTGTAAACATTTTGATATTTTGTCCATCTGGACAATCCTAGCTGGACGGTGTATCTGTTTGACCCTATTTTTATTGGACATTCAGTGCTGGACATATTAGATTTTCATCTATCTTGGATGTTTATTACTAAGCTGTAGTAAAAAAAAAAAAAATTGCCACATAAGCAATTTCAAAAGTTTGTTTTACTTGCAACTTTTCTATACTAGGTTAACCTAGTGCATAATAATATTTCTAGCCTGAAATAAATACTCAGTTAGAGGAATGTTTTCCACTCGAAATATTGTCAACTTAAAAGAAAAAAAAAAAAAGATTCTGTATTTGCTGCAGAAACAAGCCTTGTGGTTATACAGTCATTTTCTAATTTTATAAAAATGCATTTCTAGTACTGTATGAGACATCTATGCAAATTAGGCTATTGGGTTCTAAAAAGGAAAATATTTGAGGCTAACTGATTTTATGCAGTACAAAGCTAGGGGAAAACCAGAAACATTCCTGGATGATGTTTTTTTGTCCAGTTTTCAAATGCTGCTAAGTTCTGCTTTTATTTAAGGCAGACAAATACTGTGTGAAATATTACTGTCCCTTTAGCATTGAATTTAGTAGGTACTGGGTACCTTGATGGGCATTATAAGCCTATATATATTGACTGGATGCTTTTATGTAGTAAATTATGTGTGAGAAGGTAGTTCAACTAGCATTTTAAAATACTTAGTTTACTCATTTAAGAATTGGTTTTAATTTTTTTATGAGTATACCAAATACAGACCATTTCTATTGAAATGTTTTATTTTTATGCACAACCTAACTGTAGCTGCTTGACTTAAAACCACTTATATATATGCAGGTATATAATATACTTTTTTTTTTTCATATGTACAATATAGAAATACAGGTAGATTTTCAGATACAGTTGGCACAGTTGATACCTAGCCTTATTGTGTAGCTCTCCTTAGGCTTATTTATGCAATTAGAATGCCTTTTTTTACAATTCTGATTTCTGATAGTAGCAGTAATAAAGAAAACTGGGATTGTTAAGAATATGATGTTAATGTGAGTCCTTGTTTCTGGATTATATCATGATACATTAGTATCAATAATCATAGAAATAGACTTATTTCCTTGTTTTCCTGCTCATAACTGCAAGCACAAAGCAGTGTGTGTGACTTTAACATACTGGAGGGAGTGGAAGAGATTTTAACATCATGTTTACGTCTTTGAAAGTATTTTTGTGCATAGATGTCAACCTTACTGCCCTATAGCTCTCCTGTGAATATATTTTGGCTTGTGGCTGTTTTCCATTCCTGAGGCTCAAGTGTCTTTACTTTAAGCCTGAGTACATTATTTTGATCCAAAACTAGGTTGATGAAGAAAGAGCAAAAATGTCAATAGAAGTTTAACTGCTTTTCAGATGTTGAAAATACTAACTTAATTTGGTGAGGACATTGATTAATACACATCACAAGCTGTAGCATGAAAGAATTACCTGTTACTACATGAAAATAACTATTAGTGACCCTTCTGTATAGGAAATGAAGAATCAGGAAAAAAACCCCTTCAGTAAAATGTTGCTTGTATTTCTGCAGGAGAGTTTCTTCCTAGAGGAAGCACTACCTGCACCTTGACAACACAATCCAAGTAGTTACCTGTCCTTTGCTTTCCATAGGTGACAAACATTTCTGAACCACTTGAATGGGTTTTTGCCAGTGAGGACCAGCATTCAAATTCTTCTTCCTGCCTTCTCTCTCTTACATGGTCATTATTTCAAGTATTTGATCTCTTTTACCTGTAGATGCTGCTAAGATGGCTTTTAAGTTGTTGATGAGATTATGGGAGCTAAGAAAAAAATGATCTGTATAACCTCCACCAAAGAAGCAATGAAGTTGTTTAGGCAACACATCTCTTTGGTTTTTGAGTCTCTTAACATTTTTTCCCATGTTCTATCTCTTCATGAGTGATAGCTCTTGCTCCCTCAGCTGACCTTTCTAAACAGAAGCCAGGTAAAAGCTGACTGTCTTTTCCTTTCATTATGCTCAGGTGCCAAGACAGGGAAAATATTCTTTTCCTTGTAAATAATCACATTACTGTTTTCTCATTCATATAAACTCTAGAATCACCCAAGAGTAAACACAGACTATGAACATGCTTTAGATTTATAATTAATAATATACTCTGGAGAATAAGGACTGAAGTTGTTGCTGGTTTTTTGGTTTTGTTTTGTTGAGGTTTTTTTTTGTTAAGAGAAAGACAAAAATTTGATTCAGCATTGATTTTTTTTGGAGGTGTGCTCCTTTGGCTCCATAATAACTTTAAGTAGGATGGTTTAATATAATGTGACTGTGTATAGTAAGAGAAAATACAGCATAGGCATGAGAACACAGAGAGGAAAAGATCATGTGGTAGCTGGATAAGGTCAGCTCGCTACCTGATACACAGTATAGAGTGTTACCTGAAGATGTGGAAGCGAGTAAGAGGAACAAAAATTTCAGTAAGGACTGATGAAGATGGAAATGTATTAAATATACTTGGGCTAAATATAGATTAACAGAATATGTGCATTTTTCACTGCTGCAAGATCATCATCTTTCTTGGGAAAGATTATTGAATTTCTTGTCAATTGTGACAACAGATAAAGCAGGCTTGCGAGACTCTTCATTAATCTTTACTGATGGAACGTTACTCAAAATAGCACTAGCCTTTTTTCCAAGCATGC
The DNA here is from genome assembly GCA_024611175.1 of Megaceryle torquata. Taxonomy (NCBI): domain Eukaryota; kingdom Metazoa; phylum Chordata; class Aves; order Coraciiformes; family Cerylidae; genus Megaceryle; species Megaceryle torquata. The sequence continues at coordinate 30,017 of JANIJG010008268.1, read as the reverse complement.
TTTAAAGTTTGCTTCTGCAAACACTTTGGCTTTAGTCTGTCAAAATTCTTGAAGCGTATGAGCTCAATTAATTACACCTTTTCTCAGTGCTGAACAATACTTGATCACTTAGCATGGCAGACAGAGGAATTACCCAATGGAAGACCAAGCCTTTGTTGACCATAGTGACCACTGCAATTCCAAGTACTAACACATCTGGTTAGTCGGCTATCGATGGAAAGCAAAGCAAATAAAATAGTTGATTCACTTTTTTTTCTAATTCTTTACATTTGGCCAAGTATATAATTTGTCTTGCCTTGTCTCTCATGAATTCTATTTTCAGTCAGCACATGGAACAAAGGTGACCATTTTTTGGAAAGACAGAATCAGAACACGTGAATGAGCAACAGGGAATGAACTCCAGACACCAAGATTGGTTGTGACTTTTCTTTTTTTGTAACTTATGATGATATATACCTCTCTTTAACCATCTCCTAAAATCATATTTAATCCTTTTTTAAAGCCTGAAACTTTGGATTAATGTTATGTATGTAGTAATTTTTGGCAGAACTAGGGTTAAGGCAAGTCATCTCCTTTTACAAAATGTGGGACCTTAAAAAATTATAAAAATGTGCAGGAACCTAAATAAGACTTTTATATAAGCATGCCTTTAACAAAGTTAATTAAAAAATTTATGGTTTATACAATGCTCTTGAAGATCTAGATTGTTAGATCCTTCTATGAAGGATGAGGAGGTTACTCAGAAATTAAGTATGGGTTTTCAGGCCTTCTTGTATTTTTGTAAAGTTTTTTCTGAAGTGCCAAGTGACATTGAAAGTTCAGACGGCTTGAATGCTCAGTTTCAAAGAGATGGAAAATAATACTATTTGATTTGATTCAATATTGTCTGGATTCATTGAATTACATATATTATCATGTCATAATATCTGTAATTGTAGCCAAATAGTCTGTCAAGAGAAAATAGTTGTTTACAAATGTTTTCTTAAAATTGTTTCATGGCTTTTAAGTAATTTCTTAGGACTAAATAAACAGTAAGAGTGTAAGTTTTTAAAGCATCATTAGAAGGTTATTCATACTTTTGCAGACAATCATTTTTGCCAACATTAAATTTTAACTGACTTCTTTTTGACACTTCCTCTATATCCATCAACAGTCTTTAATATCTGGATGCATTAGACTGGATGTTGCTATTATGGGGTTTAAATTTTACTGTCTTTACAGTAGAGTTGGAATTATTTGCCTTATTATAGTATTTCAGCTTCCAATTTATTTCTGGTTCGTAATTAGCCAACTGAAAAAAATATTGCAGATAACAGCTGCCAACTACAGCAACGTAAAGTAAGAAAGACACAAATTTAACATGCTTGCTTTCCTTGCATTTCCTTACTGATGGAAAGAAACTCTGATTTTCATCCTATTTCCATGATTGGTTCAAAATTGATAGTTTTACCCCATAATAAATGCTTGTATGCGCACAATCAGAAACCAGTCTGTATCTTACTGTTCATACCTGAGTTTTACAGTTGTACAGCATTTCAGTAATTGTGTGTAAATATCCCAATCTCTTTTATGGCAGGAAAATTGTATTTAGGTGTTCAGGATATCTATACATAGCTATGTAAATATTTTAATCCCATGACAGTTATTGACTAATGTATACATCCTGTATGCTTTTCTGGGAGCTATATTATCCATTTATGCATATTTATGTACTCAATACCATTTATTTGGGTTATGGTACAATGTGCCTATATGGCACATTTGAGCTGATAATCTAGGGAGACAGTTGCAATTTGCAGATTATGATCTACATATAAGACAGTAGGAGATGATGATCAGCAGTTCTTGTAAGCTGACGCATATGGTTTGGTTCACCTTCACTGGGGTGTGAAGTATCTGCAGAGTTATGCAGCAGGTCCTTGTAAGCAGCATCTGTAGGTCCTTGCTCCATACAGATAATATAGTAAGCTTCCATATAAAGCCCTAAATATCTATAATTGACCATCTTTAGGATGTGATTCTGTCTTGAGCCCTGCGATTGGCACGTGAGTGAAGGTGCTTAAATTGAGACTGTTAATTTATTAATTCATTAACAAGACCGTCCAACTTGAAGTAACCAAAGCATATAAGTTGCCAGAGCTTTTTTTCTTACTCTGACTTTGGAAGAGAGAGGCAGGAGGCTACTTTAATGAGTGGATGAAATGTTGATGAATTAATGCTACCATGACACTGCCAGAGGCTTGTCTTCTGGTGTCGATGATGCTTATACTCTCTGCACAGATATGTCCGAAGCACCTACAGCTTACTAGACAGATGCCATTTGTTCTTTCAAATGTAAATCAAAGTAATACCAATTTCTCTGTGTGTTATATTTGAGGGAATTTTAAGGGAAAATTCAGGTCTAGACTAACTCTCTTCATTGACCGAAATGCTTAGACTACAGTGGGCAGGTTGTATGAAT